>ML787932.1:393521-432061 GCA_009831015.1 Picea engelmannii | reverse complement strand
AGGACAAAGCTGGCTGAGAAGAAGAAGATGGGTCCCCCAGGACCATGCTCAGGTCGCTCCTGCTCTCGGTACTCCATGTCTAGGACCATGTGGGCCTCGAGACATGATCTCCTAGTTATCCCTAGATATCGGGGATAACAGTGCCCATCTGTGAAACCACTACTGTCATTTGTTGAAGAAAAAAAGTGTGGTATGCAAAAACAAAAAACTACACAACCACGCAGGGCAGAGTGCTAATTGCTGAAATTAAACTTAGATAAAAAAACATAGGCCAGCCTTCCATGGCAGCCATGAAACAAGAGGAGAATGAAACCTGAAACACAAAATCATTAAAAACCTAGTCCGAGCTGCGGCCCAACGTAGACTTAGTGCACCTATGCTTTTCCTTTGTCGCGGTTCACTATGGTCTGCCGAAGGTCCTGAAGGAAGGACATCAGAGTGTCCACTTGGCTCCAATGGTCTACGTTCATGTTCTGCATGTTACGCATAGCCAACTTGACCTCCCCCAGGTCCTTTTTGAGGTCACCCAGTGTATCTATGATTGTTGTTTGATCATCGCACCTGTCATAAAAGGGTTAGGGGTGGGTGGACAACAGAGAATCAGAAGAGGATGAAGGAGAGAAGGCAGGACCTGAGGTGGTGGGGGGGTGACGAAAGGGGGAGGGAGGAAAAGTAAGAGGTCGAGGGGGGGAAGGGGGTGGTGGTGCGAAACCCACCAAATTGCCAAGGTTATCAAACCACTAGAACCTAGGCATAGGGGTACGAGAGAGGGGAGAGGTCAGGGGCGTGCTCGTAGAGTGGTTGGGCGGGGGAAGGCGCAGTGACAAGAGTCAAGACTGGGGGGATTCGGCTTGAAGAGGAGAGTATGGGGTGGGCGGCTTCCGTCCCCTGGCAGCTTCAAGACTTGCCTCTGAGTCGAGGCATGAAGAGAGTCATCGGCGCCCTGGGGGGGAAGACACTGAGGGTCAAAAAGCCTGGAGAAGGGAAGCACAAACGCAAGCTCGAGTTCGAGTGGAGGTCACACCAGATATTGTTCGCGAGACTAAAGAAGAGGTGAACTAGGGAGGTGTGGTTCTGCGGACTGTGAAGGGGCGAATGAGGAAGAGAGCACCCAAGTTCATCTTTAGGAGCAAGATAGTCAATCTAGAGCCAATGTGACCGAGGAAGCATCCTGCACGATGCCATGAAGACTCCCATGCAACAGAGCTTCCAGTTTGTGTGGCCCGCGGGATTCAAATGAAGAATGGAGGGTGGCGGTGGAAGGTTTAAACCCATGAAGTTACTGGAGTGGGGTGACGGATTTGATCGGACACCAGGTGGCTTGTTGCCTAGACAGGTGGCCTACTCGTGATGTGGGCACACCATTGGCTCGGAAGCACCCTATGAGAGGGAATACGATATTTAATATTAATATTATACGATATATATCATTAATTTTACTTTATAGTTTGTTTATTAATATTAATATAAAATAGTATATACAAGTATATATCCATTTTAACTCTAGAGTGAAGAAGGATCAATTTCTAGGTACAAACCTTTGTTATCATAAACAAAATCAAAATTCCAAAATTTCAAATTTACATTTAAAAACATTAAAAACAATATTGAATAAAATTTAAATAATTGTTTATATTATTCTTTAAGTAAAAAGTGTTATAGCATTATATAAATTACTATAAATTTTGGTACAATGTTATAATATTCTATAAATTACTAAATCTCATGTTGCGGTGGGTCAGACTCATGATACATAAGCATGACTATAAATGTCAACCTGTGAGTCCATCAACCCACTCACCATGTCACATCTATTTTATTCTACTATATTTTTATATGTATATGATGTAATTGTTGGGTGCAAAATGTATATGAAGAAAGTGTTGGGTACAAGATGTATATCATGGAACAAGCTCGACATGAAAAATTAAAAATAAAAATAAATATGAATAATTAATTGAATAAAATTTAACAAAACATTATCACATATTAATAATGAATATGATATTTAATATTAATATTATAGGATATATATCATTAATTTTACTTTATAGTTTATTTATTAATATTAATCTAAAATAGTATATACAAGTATATATCCATTTTAACTTTAGGGTCGAGAATGATAAATTTCTAGGTACAAACCTTTATTATCATAAACAAAATCAAAATTTCAAATTTACATTTAAAAACATTAAAAATAATATTGAATAAAATTTAAATAATTGTTTATACTATTCTTTAAGTAAAAAGTGGTATAGCATTATATAAATTATTATAAATCTTGGTACAATGTTATAATATTCTATAAATTTATGAATAATCAATTGAATAAAATTTAAGAAAACATTATCACATATTAATAATGAGTAGGATTTTTAATATTAATAGTATAGGATAAATATCATTAATTTTACTTTATAGTTTATTTATTAATATTAATATAAAACAGTATATCCATTTTAACTCTAGAGTCAAGAAGGATCAATTTCTAGGTACAAATCTTTATTATCATAAACAAAATCAAAATTCCAAAATTCCAAATTTACATTTAAATACATTAAAAATAATATTTAATAAAATTTAAATAATTGTTTATATTATTCTTTAAGTAAAAAGTGTTATAGCATTATATAAATTACTATAAATCTTGGTACAATGTTATAATATTCTATAAATTACTAAATCTCGTGTTGCGGTTGGTCGGACTCGTGATACATAAGTATGACTATAAATGTGAACCCGCTAGTCTGCTAACCCGAGAGTCGGTGAACCCCCGGTGTCACATCTATTTTATTCTACTATATTTGTATAAGTGCATTTCATTTCCTTTGGTGAAATATCTTAATATATATAGTTCTATGTGTATTTATCATCTTATAAAGGTAGGGGTGGAACTTATCAAAAGCATGCCATGTAAAAATAATAGTTTGATTATCTTCAAAAGATGATAAAGCTATGCAAACAAGACTCATAATTAAACCAGAAAAGAATGGTCCCAATAATATCATCTAATCTATTTGTTTGATGATTATTTTCAAAAGATGGAAAAGAAATGCATACAAGACAAATAGTTATCCTTAAAAAAGTTATAACAATGACATTTACTTCATTTGTTTGAGAAGAAGTGGAGACACAAATTTAGTTTTAAAAAAATAGTTATTTCATTTGTTTGACAAGTGAGGACAAAAATTTAATTTAAAAAGTTATTCACTATTGTAATTTATTCTAATTTATTCTGTTTGTACACAAGCATGATAGTTTATATATCCAAGTTTCTATGGATTTATAAGAATTTTTATTATTAATTTTACTTAAGAAAACCAACTTCATTGTACACACATATCCAAGTTTTTATGGATTTATAATAATTTTTATAATTAATTTTACTTAAGAAAACCAACTCCATTGTACAAACACCTTGTAAATTCATTCAATGATGTCCTCCAAATCCATTATACAAACACCTTATAGATTCAACCAATTATGTCCTCTCCAAGATATTGACAATGGAGATTATTGACCTTAACTAATTTGTAGAACGTGGTGTCACAAGTGATGATGATGTCGTCCAAGTGATGACTCGTGATTTGAAACTGGGCCTATGGGTTGTGGACCCACTATACTTTTTCTATGCCACTTTGATGTTCTTTCAATTTTGTAATATAAATTTCAAAGAAACACAAAAAGAAAAATGTGAACCAACAAAGGAGGAAAATAAATTTGAAACAAACAGATGATTAATGTATCAAACAATGCATTAACTCATTCTAAATAAGTTTGTGCACTAACCATTGATCTCAAAATTGGCCTACAATTTACCGATCTAGCTAGTAGGTTATAAGAATTCAAGTCTCCATAATACACTCATGGTAAGATTCTACAATCTTCCATCTTTTTGGTTCAACTCTCTTCACATTGATTTCTACAAGTTGTATCCAAGATGGTATCACCAAGTAATTGTACCAACAATTAAGTTGTTCTGGGTAAATTAACTTTTAATTAACTCAACAAATTAAATTTTAATTTTTCAGGTAAATTAACTTTTAGGCAGGGACTACATTGTCATGCAACACTTGTTTATATTTACTATGGTAACATACCTTATTTATTTATTTATATTTAACATCGTAACATTATTTCTATTTAACATCATAACAACATGCAGTTCTTTATTTTTTGTTGTTGTTGTTCAAGAGCTAAGCTCGCCGAGTGGATTTTGGAGTTCCTCTAACCCCAACTAACCAGGATCCCATCCAATAAAACAAAAGAATTATCAATCCCCGAGATAATAGATAGGAATACTGCAAATAGAGCCATTGTCAAACCCATAAGAGAAGTAGTTCCCCATCCAGGAGCTACTTTACCATATTATGAATTAAGCAATTTTAAGGACCTTCCTACACCACTGCATTGCACATCTCAAAGTTTTATCACGCACATTGAAGTTTAATTTATGTGTAACCCCATGATATTTAATGTATTTAATACTGTGACACTCCTTATACCTTATTTATATTTACTATGGTAACATACCTTATTTATTTATATTTAACATCGTAACACTATTTATATTTAACATCTTAACAACATTGCATTACACATCTCAAAGTTTTTTCACACATATTGAAGTTTAATTTATGTGCAACCCTAGAGTTGGTCCAGTCCATTCCAAAAAAATTCTAAAATGCGGTTTTGTATAAAGCAAACTCTAGTTTATCTGTTTTCGGAGGCATTGATCCACTGCACCGGGGTCTTCCGCCCAAGAGAAATATCGCTCCTATTATCATTTTCCTAAGTCTTTAGATTCCTATAAATTGTATGATCTGGCAAGAGTCTCTCAACCTTCTGCAATTCAATCGTTTAGAAATAAAAGTGTGGGTCATCGCAACTCTACCATCTTTGATTTTCAACGCAATTTTGATAATCCTGGAAAGAACGCTTTCCAATCTAGCCTAAAGAAATTGGGTTTCTAGTGGTTTCTGCTTATAGATTTTGGGGAGCTATTTTCATAGGCTCCAGATTCCATGCAAGGTCACCATGCATCGATTGTGATGTGTATAGTGGCGTTCCTGTCAACATGGATTACAAATGAGTACATAAATTTAGATTGTAATCGATTGAGAATTCAATCACTAACGTCCTCTTCAATGAGCATTTTCAGGACACATTACATCCATACAATCAACGAAGTTTTTACGGATACTTGCGATATATCAATTACTGAAGAAGAATTCCTAGATTTCTGAACTTCTGAGAGCCTTGACTGCCCTACACTCCTTATAACTGGCCACATTTGTGGTGTGGAGTATGAGGGGTATTGTATCTTAGCTTACAGGTTGAAGAATTGCCTCATGTGGTTGTTGCAGTTTAATCAGACCAAAATATGCACTGCCTTCGCCTTTGCTTATCAGAGAAGTGTGGTTTCCTTATTCAACAACCTTTCCATTCTCAATCAATGCTATACAATCAACATTCTGAATTGTGCTCAAACGATGAGCTACAATGACGCTCGTTCTTCCCACCATCATTCCATCTAGTGATTCTTGAACTACTTTCTCCAAATTACTATCCAATGCACTCATTGCCTCATCCAGTAGCAAGATGCTTGGATTCTTTATAATTTCCCTTACTATTGCTATTATTTTCTTCTTCCCTCCAGACAACTACGTTCCCTTGTTCCTCGTGTAGGTCTCACATCCATCCTTCATGCCACTAAAATATTAAAAATGCATGGAATTTAATAGTGAGTATGCTAGGGGTTTTATTTTGCAATGGTTGGAAAACAAATTTTATAGTTGTGAGTGGATTTTATTCAGTCTACTTACAAAATGAACTCATGGGAATTGGTAGCTTTTGCAGCCTCTACCATCTCAGTTTCTGTTGTGTTCTCTTTACCATACGCAATGTTGTATTTGATATTGCTTGCAAATAGAGTTGGCTCCTGCCCTACAAGGGTTATGTGTTGTCTCAGAGACCTCAAATTAAAGCTCCTAATGTCTTTCCCATCAATGAGTAGAACCCCTTTCAGCAGATCATAGAATCTCTCTATCATTCCAATGATGGTGGACTTACCGCACCCGCTCCTTCCAACTAGTGCTACACAATTTGGTAATATCTAGTATTACCAACTAGTTACATTGTTAATACCTACCAAATATTTGGCCGGTATGTATATTTTTATCTGCACCTGTGAATTATGTTATAAAACCATTATTGTGAGTAACTTCTATGTTTATATATATATATATATATCATCTTTTGACACTTAACTATGTCTATCAGATCCATTCTCTATGATAAGACAAAAATGAATGCAATCAAATTTGAAAAATGTTTATAAAAAAATTAAAAATAGCATCAAGTTTACATAATGCAATTTGAATTCCAGTCCCTTTTAAAAGGGTAACAATGCAAGATCCTTATCTCCAAAGTGCACCTTGTTCAGTTGGACTCAATGCAGCTTTCATGCAAACATATATTGGAGGTGTCTCATGTCCTCTAATTTGTAGCAAGAGATTTATAAACCATGGAGTGTTGTTGGTGGGGTATGGTTAGAAAGGATTCACACTGTTGAGATTGGGGATCATCATTTCAGCATTGGTACCATTTGCCAATTCTTTCCCATTTGAATGTTAACTTCCTCACCAATCCTGATTTCATTTCCAAGCTTCTTCCATAGCTAAGCCTTCATTTCTAGCACATCACCATCGACCTACGATTTCAAGGAGTAAGTTAAATTCCTGTATTCACCTTATGTATGTGCAAATTTGATGATTGCAGTTAATAATTACAATTCATATTTTCCAAAACAATTATAATGATCTTTGTCTAAACTCCCATTGAGCTTTTACAATGGCAATTGTCTTTAAGAGTGTTGAGAATGCCATTGTCTTTAAGATATTTTACAATGGAAATTGTCTTTAAGAGTGTTGAGAATGTCATTGTCTTTAAAAGTGTTGAGAATGAGTCATTTTTATAGTTTGACGCAACTTCCAAAATATTGTTAATCGTTGAAATCTCTGCAAGAACTCCATTTTTGTGGGTGTTCAAGTCTAGAAGCGCTTCATAGCAGTCTTGGAAATCTTACATCATTCCAAGAACTTGAGTTGGGCAGATGTGAAAATCTAAAATTTGTTCCTCGCATTCTTGAGGAACTTTCATCATTAAGCTTATTGGGGTTATCCTTCTATGAAAGGATACAATATGTCTCTTTTGGTTTAGGAAAGTTAACATCCCTTGTTGACCTTTCTCTACATGGTTGTTGGATAAGTAGTACTCCTAAAAGCATTGTTGGACTCAATCCACTTATCTCAGAACTATTTACAAGAACTACCATGCAAATCGAGATTATACTAATCTCAATTCTCGAGTCTAAGTAGTTAATTTCCTTTGAAAAACCATTAATATTCTCATTTTCAAACATTCAATTTCCATTTTCAAATTTCAATCTTACCTGGCAGAGACTAACTCTTGTTTATATTTACTATGGTAACATACCTTATTTATTTATATTTAACATCGTAACACTATTTATATTTAACATCGTAACAACACTGCATTGCACATCTCAAAGTTTTATCACACATCTTGAAGTTTAATTTATGTCTAACCCTATGATATTTAATGTATTTAATATTGTGACACTCCTCATACCTTATTTATATTTACTATGGTAACATACCTTATTAGTACCTTATTAGTCCCTCCCGAAGGCTTGGGACTATAGCTATCAGTTCATCACTGACCAGGTATTACTTTAGTTTGATTTTTAAATTTTTCAAAGTTTAATATAATAGTTTGTATTTTTTTAATTAAATAATAAAATTAATATTTTTTATCTGTATTATTATTGGATATAAAATTGAGAGTCTTATTGCACGATCAACAACATAGGTCTATTAACATTTGCATTTGATAATAATTTTCCATAGTTGATGCGGATTTTAAATTTGTGTCAGTACATGTTATGTGAAGTTATACATTCAAACTCTAAATCCCACGACATATTTTTTTCATCATTTAATGTACGATAGTGGTTTTCCATACCCAATGACAGATTTTTAATTCGGAGTTCTATCAACATTTAATGCACGATAGTGGTTTTCAATACCCAACGACAAGCACCAATACACTAGTACATCTAATCTGGCAAGCACCAACTGGACGCTGAGATGTGAAACCTTGTCAATGATTTCAACTTGGCTTGCACAAGCATAAGTACATTTGGAATAATTATATTTATGAGTATAGATTCTTCTATTTATTGAGTTAAAGATTCAAATGGAGAGAAAGTAATTTTTGGAATTTTTTTAAGTATTTAAAAGATCACAAATGGATTTGAGTTGGGTATTATATACATTTACCTATTTTGAATCAGTCAAGTAGGTTAATTGAAGTTTGATTGGGTTAGATCAACACTGATTTTAAGGTTTAGGAGGACAATCCATTCGGAGGAAGATGGCTTGGAAGATAGGGAGGACTACTAAACATAACAAAGGAGGGAAAATTGCTTTAAAGGTTTTAATGGAGGATTACTAAAATAAGGAACTGGAAGGTTGAACTTTTTGGCGAGATACTACATTTAGTAATGGTTTAAATTTTTTTTGGAAGGGTAGATGATAGAGTTACTATATTTAGAACTGGTCTTCTGTTTTCATGGCATTTTTTCATCGACAGTTTAGAGGTGTCACCTTTGTAGTTAGTAACTTGGGGTTTTATTGCTCATTTATTAGATTTAACTATGTTTTATTAGGCGGAGTTCCTGGGGTAAGGATCATCTCATTTCTTTGACTTGATCCCTGTGTTGGCGATCACCCTATTTGTTGGCTAGTCTCTCCAGATGGAATATGAATTCAACGACTTCATGGGTGCTACAGACGAGGAAACATGGGATCGAGAACGCATTTTCTGCACTGTAGACACACTAAGCAATACTACAGGTGGTAGTTGTAAATGGAAGGATAACCACCCATTAGTAAATTCACCACCTACTCAATCACTTGTCTCACCAAAGGTGGCTACGTTGAGTTTTTCGGGAGCCGATGAGGCTGAGTTACAATACCTATCCGCTCCTGGACTGGGTAACGAGTTACTTGCGAGGCTGTTGAGTTTTCCGGGAGCTGGTGAGACTAAGTTACAGAACCTTCCTGCTCCTGGACTAGGTAACGAGATACCTGTGAGGTTTTTTGGGGAAGGGAATGTCCTTGGATGCGAGAACATTGGTTTTCAATAATGGACGGTGCTCCATAAAGAGGCTACAGGTACAAAATCGGATTGCACACAATGGGATGCATTGCGCGTGAAGGAAACGCTGCATAAAAAATTGGCACGTGCCTGGAAACCCAAGAAGGTGAGACATCGTTTGGTCATAAGCATGGACGTGGGTTTGGAGGAAACCTGCAAATTATCCCTTTGCACGTTGGTTGGGAGGTTTACCTATAAGTCTGGGAGTAGTATTACATTCTCAGCGTGGATGTAGCGGACCTGGTTATCTATTATTGGGTATGAACCAGAATACCTCACTCTGACTTATGGGTGGTTCGGTCTGGTTTTCAAAATTCCAAAAGACACAGAGATCATTTTGAATGGCTTTCTGGATTTTGAGGGTGGCAGCGTTATGCTCAAGAGGTGGAGAAATCAGCTTGATCCAGCTGCATAATATTTCAGCATACGTCATGTGTGGGTCCTGCTACCAGGTTTTCCACTCAACTTATGGAACAAAAACTCCTTGATGGCTATTGGAAACCTTCTCGATCGTTTCCTAAAGATTGATGGAAGGGGTATCCACGCTCCTGATAAACAAATGACGTGTTTTCTAGTTGATATGGATTTACATGTTGGACTCATGGATTCTCTAGAGCTGGAATGGTGCGATCAGGTGATGGTGCAACGACTAGACTATTAAGGTTTACCCTTCCGTTGCAATTCCTGTAGAAGGACAAGACATCTACGTAATGATTGCCCTATATGGAATGGAGTCGAAGTTTCAGAGGATTCTTTGGAATCTCATTCCAAAGAATAGTACATGAGCGAAGGGGATATAGAAGAGGTGGGGGCATTTACCTCGGGGCCTGTCGAAGATTCAAGAGAACTCCTCTCAAGAACCTTTATTGGTAAGTTGAGATTTTATTGGCCATCCTTGTATTTTAAGCTTTCATCTTTGGAGCGAGACTTCCTGGACAAGTCTTTTCCTACTACTACTTTACCAACTACTGAGGTCGCTTTCACTTCTAAGGGTACAACTCATATTAGCGAATCCAGTTCTGGTTCTGATAGAAACACTGTGGCTATGCCTCATGTTTTTCCTTCTCCTACCTTTCCTGAAGTATCCACATTACAGCCTTTGGGGGTTATTGATGCTTTTACCTCTCATATTTCTACTTTAACAGAGAATGCTACGTTACTAGATTTAGTTATTGACACTTTGACCCCGACACTTAAAGATTCAGTCATCCCTTCACCACTTCAAACATATTGGGTCATGGAAGCCTACCAGGGGAATTTAGACAGTGTTTCAAGTGGTAATATGACTAGTGAGGGAGATGGAAAAGGGAAGACATTGGCTTGGTCTCACGGCCTGGGCATGGAGGTCTCTCTATTAAAACTCATAGTGCATGCAAGAGATTAAGGTTAGCATCTGCTACTGGTGAATAGTTATCAGTTTCCACTCATGATTTGGGGGTGCTTAGAGGCTTGAAATCCATCGCAAGGGATAAATCATGATCCTCCTCTCTCTGAACATAAGAGGGGTAGGTGGCACCCTAAAATTTCCATCCTTACGCAAACTTCTTATTAACATTAAACCGGATATTATTTTTTTCCAAGAGACATTAGTCCCTGAGGAAAAGGCTAGGAAGTTCTTGTAATATATTTTCCCAAGATGGAAGATTAGTGTTGTTAGCTCTATTGGGAAGTTGGGGAGACTTCTGGTGGCATGGAATCCTAATATTTTTGAGTTGCAACCTTTTCTAAGTGTTGGTGGAATTTTATTGACATGTATCCACATTCCTGATAAAAGAAGGATTAGTTTTTTAAATGCTTATGGGTTGTGCTATGGGCGGAGGAAGTTCTGGGAACAAGTGGAAGCTAAAATATTGCTAGCGCAAGATAATCTCATCCTTGTGAGGGATTTGAAATTTTCTACTAGCCCAGATGAAGTGTGGGGCAAGGTGGCCTTACCCGATCCTTTGGAGGATTTTTTCAAAAATCTTTTTACTTTCAACCAATTGGTGGATGTGAATCCTGTGGTGTTAATGCCTACATGGCAAAATGGTAGGAGAGGGGTTGATCCAGGTGGATATTGGTGGCTACCCACCTTTTCCAATTGGCTCAAAACAACTTTCTGGCAATTTTGACAATTTACTATTTTTAGCAGGTTTTAACTTCCGGGGCCATTTTGAGGGCCTAAAGGAAGGTTTTTCGAGATTGAGATTCTCAATGATAGTCGAAGGCATGATTGATCCCCCAAAATGAATCTCCTCGACGATACCTTTCCAACGAGCTATCATACTGATGCAAGAGCGTCTCAAGCGAGCCAGCGCGGAGACAACGGACAGCTGGAAAAGCGCCCAGCACAAATTTTGAAATCACCTTGAAGTTATTGCACAATCTTAAATGAGCCATTAAGAACGAGCGCCTTTGTATAATATAAACAGACCTTGAGCAATTTGCTCTCGTCCTTAGTAGGTAGAAGGCATTTATAGTAGTTAATGCAAGTAGGTAGAATTGAATGTGTAAATTAGACAGTTTTAGAGCACAAGAGGGAAACAGGATATAGACACCCTCATTGTGTATTGTAACATAAGAAGCATTGTTGGGAAGAGCATAGGGGAGAAGCAAAGAGTTGTGTAGCAGACTCCATGTACAAAAGTTCTGGATTAATACAAGAAAGTTGTTTCGGAGTTTCGTGGAGTGAAGTTCCGAATTCATTGCATTAGGATTCGCGATATTGCGAAGTCCGAAGTCCCGACAGAAGTGAAGTGGCGTTGAAAGTCAAAGCTCGTGAGTGTATTGGATTTTCGACAAATAAGGATTCGGGAGTCGAGGAGACGAGTTTCTCGACATCTCGATCGTTGAAATCGCGATAAGGAAAATCCCGAAAAGGAAAGAGGAAAGGTCAGCGTTGACTGTTTTCACGTTTCGTGGATTCAAGAGACCAACGCTCGACCTATGGACTCGCGAAAGCGCGAAATCCGATCTCCCAAGTGCAAAGAGGGGATCCCGTGAAGATTTGTTGTGGGTGCATATTTTCCGAAAGGAAAATACAAGAGCCAGTGCAAAGCTCTTCAGGCCAGTGTAAGGAAAATATCTTGTGTTGACATGGACCTTCCGACCTGCAGGTTGAGGGGTTGCCGACGTCGACGTCACATATGCCCAAAATGGAGATCGTATGCAAAAGTTACAACCCCGGGAAGTTGATGTACTAACTTACCCAAACGAGGCCCACATGACTTTTGGCGCTTCATCTCCTAGGGTTAGGTTTTTGGATGTCTAGGACTTTTGGCATTCCCGTTTATTGTAAAAGGGCCTTCAGAGCCTCATTGTAACCATCTTCTTGCGAATGAGAGTAGCTGCCACATCTCTTCTCAGAGATAAGTTGCCACCATTCTAGCGAATCTTTCACTCTGTATTTTACAGTCTCTGTACATTTCTTTCATTAATAGAAATCATGTATTACTGTATATTTGTTTTTATGGTTGCATATCTGATACATTTCTGTTATATTATTGAATATATGTGATATCTCTGTGCATTTCTTTATTATATCTCCGCCTCATTTCGTTCCGAAAATAATCTGGATTAGTGGTATCAGAGCAGGCTGCTCTTGATCATTTTTTCAGTGCATGTCCTTGACGAGGTCCGAGTATAGCAAGTTGGGTCTCAAGCTTGTCTCTCTTGAAGACAATCGCTCTCCCACACCCAAGAAACCCTCAGTGGCGGAAGAAAAGAAAAACGACAGAGCAGACAATCCTATCAATCTGTTGCTTGAGCAAGCTCTCACGCGATAGAGGGACGAAATGATGGAGAATTTTTCCCACATCCTTCAACGCCTGCCGATGGCATCAGGTGCATCTTCATCAAGCGACCACTTTGGAGGCACCTTGCCTTTCAAGGTACAAGTTAATTTTGATATTCCTGTATTTGAAGGACAGATAGATGCAGAAGCCCTAGAAAAATGGTTAACTCTGCTAGAAGGTTATTTCTCTGTTCACAATTTTTCTGAAAAAGAAAAGATCACCTTCGCACTCCTTAAATCTCTCCGTCATGTCAAACATTGGTGGGAAACATACTAGGAGAAAAGTTCCACAGAGGAGTCTGGAATATATGGGGTCGATCCCACTTGGGATTTTTTTGTGGATGCAGTAAAGGAACAGTATTACCTTGTTGGCAACTATGAGGACCAGTACATGAGATGGACCACACTGCGGCAAGAGAGGGGCTAAGTAGTTCTGGAGTTCACCAATACCTTCCATACCTTGCGCACCAAGTTGGGTATCAAAGACTTCGAGCAACATTTGGTTCTGAAATAACGTGGGGCTCTACACAGATACATCCAAACTGAAATGGATTTTCTGGACATCTCATCACTCGGTGCTGCCTATCGATATGTTGTTAAAATCGAGCAGAAATTTAAGCACCAGAACAAATGGGAGTTCATGTCTGTAAATCCGCAACAACCAAAGTATGACAAAGACAACCCTAACAAACAGTCTCCCGAAAACCAATCCAAGACACAGGAAAAGAAGGGTCACGGGAAGAAAAAGAAGGACACCGGAAAATGGTGTGATTTCCACAAAAGCCCCTAGCACAACACCGATGAATGTCACTCAAAACAGTCATTGGTGGTCGAGATCAAAGACAAGGAGCCGAACCCTGATTCAAAATCTGATTCTGAAAATACCGGTAAAGGACAAATCATTGATGCAGACCCCACTGCTATAGTCGCGACTGCAACAATTCAACCAGAAGAACCAACAGATCCTGAAGAGGGGGAGTGCCTTTTTCATTCAAAGATGTGGGTGAAGGGGACCCCACTGCATTTTATTGTTGATAGCAGAAGCTAAAAGAACCTCATCTTAGCAAAGGTTGTCAAATAATTGGGATTGTCGACAACACCACACCCGCAGCCATACAACATCGGGTGGCCTCACCAAGGATGAGATCTTCGTGTCAACCAGCAATGTCGATTGTCATATGGCATCCAATCCTTCAAGGATGAGGTATTATGTGATGTTTCCCCACTGGATGTCTGTGATGTTCTCTTGGGCCAACCATATATGTGGAAGCGCCATGCTATTTACGAGTCTCGACCTCGTAGTGTTATTGTCACTTTGGGGGGTCATCTCTATAGAATACCAGAGGTAGTTCCCACTACTGTTCCACCTAAAAAGTGTCGCAAAGTAGTATCTCATACTGCAAAATTTAGCTTCTTCACAATCTGTTCAAAAGGAGAACAGAAGGACACTGCAACCACTACAGCCCCACCCCAAGCACCTTTTATCCTACAGAAGCAGGTCAACAAGGCTGCAGAAAAATGCAAAGATTCCTTCTGTACAACATACTCTCATGTATCCTGACTTGTTGAACATCCTCAATCTCAACGGGTTCATGATATACTTCCACAAACTGAGCAGTGTGACGTCTCCAGCAAGACAAGCAGCTCACCAAGATGCAAATTCAAAAAACGCTTTTCCTTCTCCCCCAGGAACTCAACGCAATGGATACCATTTCTTCCTAAGGAGGGAGGATTGATCCAGGTGGATATCGGTGGCCACCCACCTTTTCCAACTGGCTCAAAACAGTTTTCTGGCAATCTTGACAATTTACTATTTTTAGCAGGTTTTAACTTCTGGGGCCATTTTGAGGGCCTAAATGAAGGTTTTTCAAGATCTAGGTTCTCAATGATAGTTGAAGGCATTATTGAGCCCCCAAAATGAATCTCCTCGATGATACCTTTCCAACGAGCTATCATATGCCTAAAACAGAGATCGTATGCAAAAGTTACGACCCCGGGAAGTTGATGTACTAACTTACCAGAACGGGGCCCACATGACTTTTGGTGCTTCAACTCCTAGGGTTAAGTTTTTGGATGTCTAGGACTTTTGGCATTCCCATTTATTGTAAAAGGGCCTTCAGAGCCTCATTGTAACCATCTTATTGCGAATGCGAGTAACCGTCACATCTCTTCTCAGAGATAAGCTGCCACCATTCTAGCGAGTCTTTCACTCTGTATTTTACAGTCTCTGTACATTTCTTTCATTAATAGAAATCGTGTATTACTGTATATCTATATTTATTGTTGCATATCTGATACATTTATGTTATATTATTGAATATCTGTGATATCTCTGTGCATTTATTTATTATATCTCCGCTCTCATTTCGTGCCGAAAATAATCTGGATCAGGGGTGGAGGAGATATAGAAGAGATTAGACAGGGCCTATGTATCAGAATATCTATTATGTGATGTTGCTAGGTACAAATCATGGGTGGAGCTCCCATTTTTTTTCTGACCATGCGCCTGCAATACTACAATTAGATTATGGTTACAAGCATGTAGCATATCCCTTCAAATTCAACCCAACGTGCTTGCAAGAGGAGTCTTTATGTGACTTAGTTCGGGTTGTTTGGGGTACACAACAGGAAGCAGAGAAGGTTGGAGCACAAAGAAGATTGACTAGGAATGTTTCTATGTTAAAAGTGCAGGTTAAGATTTGGTTGGCTGATAGAAAAAAAAAGGAACTTATAGACTTTGCAAATTTAGAAGTTGAGATCGCACTCCTTTCTGAGCAATATTTGGAAAGTGATGAAAGTCATGAAATTAGATCAAGGTTGAAAATTTTTGAAAAAGAAAGGAATAAGTTGCTCATGGATGAGGAAGAGCATTGGCGCCTAAAGAGCAAGGCAACGTGGATTAAAATCAGGGACAGGAATACTAAATATTTTCATCATTTTTCCAACTATAGGTGGAACAAAAAACATTTATGGGAGGTTAAAGATGATTCGTGCCAGGCACATTATGAACAGGATGCTATTAAGATCGAAGCACGAAGATATTTCAGTACCTTCTATCAAGAATCAAGAATTAATACAATCGAGGATCATGTAGCATCGATGGGATTTTATCCAAGGATGGTCAATGGGGAGGAAGTTATACATCTAGAGAAACCTGTTACAAAGGAGGAAGTATTAGAGGTATTAAAAGGTTTTCACAAAAGACAAAAGTCTTCGCCCAGATGGGTGGACTGTGGAATTCTATCTGCATTTTTATGATATGGTTGCAAAAGACTTGTTGGATGTCGTTGAGGAATCGCGCCTGACCGGAGAGGTGAACAGATCTCTTAACTTAACATTTATTGCACTTATCTCGAAGGTTAATGGTCCTGCTAGCTTTGAGGAATTTCGACCGATTTATCTGTGCAACCTTTTCTATAAGATCTTCTCTAAAATTATTGTTAGGCGTATCAAACTGATCCTGTCTCATGCCTTGTCAAAGGAACAATTTGGCTTCTTAAAAGGAAGACAAATTATAGATGCCATCAGGACAGCACGGGAATGTCTACACAGTATCAAAGATAAAAAGCTTCAAGCCTTAATCCTAAAGATAGATTTGAATAAATCCTATGACTATGTAAGATGGGATTTTCTTAGGTTGATCTTATTACAATGTGGTTTCGGATTGCCATAGACCAAATGGATTATGGGATGTATCACTTCAGCAACCTATGCGATTTTAATTAATGGTGATCCTTCAGGATTTTTCAATAGTGGAAGAGGGTTGCGACAGGGGTGTCCATTGTTGCCCTTGATTTTCATTTTAATTATGGAAGGTTTGAGTCTGGCTTTAAAAATAAGCCAATAGGAAGGCTTATTGACATGCATTAAAGTTTCAAGGCTAATTAAGATCCTTCATCTTTTGTTTGTCGATGATATTCTAATTATGACAAAAGCATCTATTGTAGAATGGCAGGAAATAAAAAAGAGTTTTGGGAAGATTTTGTAGTGCATATAGTCTTAAGAACAATGATAAGAAAACTTATTTCCTACAGCATGGTGTGCGACAACATGAACTAGATATTTTAAAGGCTAATTTTCATTATAATTTTATTGATCTTTCTTCTAGTTTCAGGTATCTTGGCTATTATTTGAAGATTGATAGGTACAAAAAAGAGGACTGGAAATAGCTTATTGCCAAGTATGAATATCAGATAAGTCACTAGTGCAATAGATGGCTATAAATTGGGGGATGCTTTATATTAATCAAGGTTGTTCTCGAAAGCCAACCAGTCTATTGGTTGGCACTTGCAAACCTGTCTTCCTTGATCCTCCATAGAATTTTAGTTTCCTTTGGTTTGGGAGTAATAAAAAGAAGAAGATACACTTGTGTGCTTAGCAACTTATTGCACGCCTTAAACAACATGGGGGTTGGGGCTTGAGAAACTTGGGTAGTTTTGGCAGAGCTATGGCGGTGAACACACTCTAGAGAGCACGAATGTAGGAGGGCTTATGGAATCGAGTATTAAAGGATAAATACTTCCCCTATGTTTCAATTGCTCGATGATTGCGCATGGTAACTGTAGTGGATGTTAAAGGGTCTCAAACCTGGAAACATTTATTAAAATCTTTACACATCCTCCTACATTGGTTATCTTGGAGGTCGGGGACAAGTCATTCAATTATGTTGGGAAAAGACCACATACTGGGTTTGGGGGATGCTATTGTTATGTCTGAAGAGATGATCTTATCTCTTAATAGGAAATGTGTATATTATTTATACCAGGCTCAATGTGAACCCCGAGTGGGGATGATTAGCACAAATTGGCATTCAAGCGACGATCTGGATTTAGAGGGGTGTCTTGCTTTGGAATGTAAACTTTTCTGATGTGCTCTCATTAACTCTAGTGTCCAATTAATGGAGAAGTCGAATGAGCTTATTTGGATGGGGGGAGATGCGTCGAGACAGATATATGTTAAAAATGTTTTTGTGGCCACGGGAAAAAAGAAATGGAACTTTTTGATCGGAGGTTGGAGGAAAGAGATGTGGTCCTGGCTATGCCCATTAAAAATAAAACTATTTACATGGTTAATTGCTGAGAATAAAATTCTCACCTTGGATATTCTACGGCGCAGAGGTTTTTTTGGACCGAGTTATTGTCAATTATGTAAAAAGAGAAAGGAGACAACATACCATTTGTTTGTGGAGTGTTCTTTCTCCCTTGTGGTTTGGAATAAGATAACATCATCCTTAAATCTCTTTAGTAGGTGGACTGGCAATACATTATCGAAGTGTTTTAAATCTGGAAAGAAAAAAAATTATCCTATCCATGCTTGTCGACTGTCATTTGTTGGTTTATCTGGAAGGAAAGGAATCTGGCCATTTTTTAAGATAACATTCCCAATTTGCAGAAGGTGGATTTTCTTTTGATTTCTGCCATGGGGGATTGTAATACAAAAATGAAAGATTCATGTTGTAGAAACCTACCCGTTACTCTTGTTGTGAGTGACATTGTTGGTTGGTTTGATGGGGCTGCACATTCTTCGGGCCATAATTGTGGAGTTGGTGGGATAATTAGGATTCGTGAGCACAAAAGTTACAAGTGGTTCTTCAACTATGTGCCTAGAACAAATACAAAAGTAGAGCTCTTGGGAGCTTAGGCCCTTCTCACACTGGCATCTTGCCTTTCAATTCCGGAGATCCATGTTCAGGGAGACTCAAAAATAATCATTGAATGGTTGAAGGGTAAGGGGCATCTATAGGTGGCTGCCCTGGAATGTTGGAAGGGTTGTTTCAGTGAGATTACCAAGATTTTTTCAGAAAATCTCATTTGCTCATGTATACAGGGAAGAAAACAAAGTTGCAGACATTCTATCAAAACAAGCGCTCTTACAAGCTCCAAGGAAGATTGTCTATTTTCTGTGTGAAGAGATACATGAGGGTCCTCATCCATTTTTAGACCTTTATTAGTTTGTCTGCTCCTGGTATATATTATGTGTTTTTGTGGGAAGTTGGAGGACCTCTAATTGTCTTCTGGCTAGGGTATGACTGGTGCATCTTTTTTGTTTCTTTTGTCGATTGAGGAAGTTGGATTTAGCTTATTGGTAGTTGGAACTATGTATCTGCCTATGATATTGTTGACTTGTTTTGGTTCAACAATGGGGAAGGTAATGTCTATTTGTATTTGGGACTCATGTTTTTCTTATTACTTAGTAAAAGAACAATTATATTTAATATAAATATAAAGCGTAATTTTATGTAGAAAATAAATAAATAAATAAAAAGTAGGTTAATTTGAATAGTTTAGTGAGTTGAATCTTCCGGAAAATTCTAAGAACACATTATTTTTAAATTTGATATATATCGATGTTTTATTTAAAATTGTAGTTAGAAACATATAGTTTTTTAATATTATTTATAAACTTAAATTTAAATAATAAAAAAATTACACATCTTACTTACACTCATTTGTAAAATATATTTTTGAAAATAATAAAAATGTATTAAACATGAATACAATAATTTGTAAAATATATTTTTATATTTTATTTTAATAATTTATTATTTTATTAAAAATATTACTTTTGTATCAGTGCTTTATCCATTTCTATTATATAATTTGTGCTTTTCCACTGAAGCTTTACAAACTCAAGGACCGAATCCATATAATTTGAGCTTTGCCACTTAAGATTTATGAATACCAACGCTTACACAATTCTCACAAGCTTGGGGTTCTTTCATGTTGCCAACCATTAATGAGACCCTCTTATTAATATTATTAATTAAATTCATAAGATGAATGAGAAATTGCATTTAAACTTGTTTCTCCAAGTCATCTTATTTTAACTTGTTTTGACTAATGGAAATATGGTCAAACTTAGCTCGTTAACATCGTAACAATGCTACAATGCACATCTCAAAGTTTTATCACACATCTTGAAGTTTAATTTATGTCTAACCCTGTGAGCTTAAAAACATGCACCAATTTCCTAGAGCATCCAGTGCATTGCCTATTCCTCCCTTTGTTTCCAAATGTCCTTCAATCGCTAGCTAGAGCTTGCTTTGTTCCATAGGTAGCATGGACAACATTTCTACCACCACACTGCCTTCCTATCATCTTCTTCATTGTACCTTCTTTGTTCCACAGGTAGCATGGACAATGTTTCTACCACCTCACCGCCCTCCTATCATCTTCGCCTTATCAGAAAAACATGGATTAATTTAACTAGAAATTGCCCCTGAAGGTGCAAAAAGTATGTCACTAAAAGGTTTATGTGCACTTAAGGAAATATTTGGTTTGATGTGTATCACACATATTTTAGATTTGGGTGCGACATGTTATTTCAAGAAGATTTTTTCTTATGTGCAAGATGAAACTTTGTCTTGGAAACCTCATGATGGTGGAAAATTTGAGGAAGTGTGATGTATCACATGAAAGGGAACTTTTGTGAAAAACAATGTATCACACAGAATTAAAAATTGTTGCAATGCCATGTATCACATGAAAAGAAACTTTGGTGTGATGCGATGTATTGCATGGAAGCCAAATTTGTTGCGATGCAATGTGATGTAACATAGAGAATCAAACTTTGGTGCAACACATGTATCGTACCGTAGTAAAATTTTGTGCAATGCAATGTATCACAAATAAGGAAACATGAATGTGATGTGATGTATCGCACAAAAGGAAATTTTGGTGTGATGCAATGTATCAGATGGAACTAGACTTTTATGTGATGTGATGTATCATACGGAATGAAACGTGGATGCGCTGTGATGTATCACACAGAAGGAAACTTTATTGTGATAAGATGTATCCCAATTAAAGCTATTTGGTGCAAAGTGATGTATCTTATTGAAGAAAGCTTTGGTGTGATGCGATGAAACACATGAAAATAAACTTTGTTGTGGTGAGGGAAAGCTTGGGAAAGTGTGATGTGGTGCATGAAAATAAAATGTAGTGTGATGCGACATATCACAAGAAATATAATTTTGGTGTGACACATCTCATGGAAGATAAATTGTGTGCTATGCAAGAAGAAACATTTGGTTCATGCGATACCTCGCAAAGATGAGAACATTATTGTGGTCCGACAAATTGACTGAAATTAAATGTCATGTGAAAGTGATCGATGTTTCACAATGGAGAGGTTTTTCAAGAGTTGTGATGTGTCGTAGCAAAAATATATTTAATGTGGTCCAATGTTACATGACTAAAAGGTTTTTTTTGTGATGCGCTATGGTGAGAGTACAAGAAGTTTGTGTGTGAAACAACACAAGGAAATTTTTTAAGGATGCAATGAAGGAAATTTTTTATGGATGCAATGAAGGAAAGTTGGGCTGAGAAAAGAAGAAATAAAAGTCAAACTTAGAAGTTTTCCTTTACATGACGGCAAGAACTTTTATGCAATACAAAACATCACGGAGATGTAAATTTTGCATCGATGTGATGTGTCACAAAGAAATCAAGTTTCTTGCAGTGAAATGTTTCAAAATGAAATAAATTTTATCACAGTGCGATGTGCCATAAAAACCAAAGTTTCTCACGATGCGATGTATTGCATACAAAGAGAAAGCATGTGTAATATAGTGCAAAGGAGCAATTTTCGAGAAGATGAAAAAATTAAGTTTTTTTTCAAGTTTATACATGTCAAAGGAAGAGACCAAGATTTCCTCCTTTGTGGTGTGCCACAAAAAAAAATATTTTCCTGTGAAATGTCGCATCGCAACAAATTTCACTTTAATGCAAAACTTTGCATCACAACATAATTCACTTTCCTATGAATTGTTGTCTTGCAACAAAATTTGCTTTCCTGTGAAATGTTGCATCACAACAAACATGCATTACCTTCAATATGAAACGTTACAACAAAATTCTCTTAATTGTGAAATAGTGTGGCACAACAAACATCTATTTCCTATGATATGTCATGTTGCAACAAAATATCTCTTTCCTACAATACATCACATTGTAGAAAATTTTATTTTCCTGTGACACATTGCACATGAAAACCTTGACATTATGATATCTTCCTTGGCTATCCTATGACATATACCTATAGTGAGGGGATTAAAGAAGGCAATGTGAGGATCTCAAGTTTGAGGGTCATAATTCAAGATCTTTTTTAACTATCTATCTTGGGACACTTTGGTTTCTTCGCGACCATGTTTTTTTACCATGGTTGACTATGGTTGGACATGGTCAACCATGTTTGACTCTGATTATGTATGGCTAACTATGGTTGATGATATTGATTATGATTGACCAAAAGTGTCTAATGTTGATTGTATTTCACTATGGTTGACAATGGTTAAAGAGACTATCTTCAATATTCAATCACATTGCATTAGTTGTATGCTTATGACATGTATAGAGTATACACTAATGATCATCAAAAAAACAATGTAGAAATTGTTTACTAATGGAATGTATAAGGTATAATCTCATGATAAATAAAACTTTAGAAGCTCAGTAGTCATGTTTCAAAAACACATAGCATTCTATATGAAAGCAAAAATCTCTTCAAAACAATTGTTTTAATTTATCAAATACATTTTTTATATATAAAATGTATATTTTATATTATATTTTTATTGTGATTTTTTAGTTATTGTTATCCTAATATCATTTTATTGTTGAATAAATTAAAAATATTAGTGCAATTTCAACAATCATAATATTGTAAAATGTAATAGCATATTGTGATGATTATACAATATATTATTATAAAAAAATATAGTTTTATAAAATGTATATTAAAAATATATTGATATAATTATTATAATATATGTTTTAAAAAGATTTGTTTTAAGTTAGGATCTATCAAGTATTGAAAAAACTAATTTTTTAAGGTAATTTTTTTAATGTAAAATTTGAAAAATGATTTATGTGATCAAATATTTGCTCCTTTTCTAACCTTAATTTGATGGTGATGATGTTTAACATCCACTGAGACCAAATTTGTCATATCGAACCTTAAGAGGGTAAGGGATTATGTAATGTCTCCTAGCCCATCCGAGGGACATTACGGTGTGGAATACTCATAAAAATGAAATTTATGCTAACTAAATTAATTCATTTACAGTTAGCTAATTTCCTTTAGCTTTCAACAATGAATTAAAATAGATTTATCTATTGTCTACAACCATAAAATAGAAGCATGTACAACATGCTAATAATCAACATGAAATGCGGTTAAACAACTCATTACAAAAACACATAAATCATTCTCATTTATAGAGATCATGCACAACAATAAAACACTTATCTTCAAATAACTCAACAACAAGATAAAACACTTATCTTTAAATAAGAGTTGTACAACTAGTTTCTTGGGACAGACGTTCCACCCAACCATATAATGATTGTTCCAAATATCAACAACTAGACACCCTCGAGTTGAGGCTAGTAATCCACAAAAGAGGGTGGTCTCTCACTCTCCACTCTCAGCTCATAAAACTCACAACCCACTGATATCTTCCTACAATTATCCCGATTTTTACACCAACTCTCTTCCTATTGACCTGCCCAACCCAAGGAATGTACCCATTCATTGATCCTAGTCTCTCAGGCATCCCATTCATTTATCAGGGTCTCTCTGGCACAGGTAGCTAGGAATCTCTCAGCTGAGAACTCAAGGGAACTTTCTACTAGGAAAACTACCAACAAACCATCAATAAGCACTTGTTGTTATGGTGCAACTCACTTAGGATTTCACTCTTCAAGCCTGGCAACCCAACTTTTCAGTTTCTAGCTCCAATATGCTCCATCTTGCTCTAGAATTCTCCCTCCATGGTTGCATTAGCTCCAATTTCTCTTTCCTTCTCTCTCCTTGTTCCTCCTCCACAAAAAATCAATGTGTAAAATTGTTGTCTCCAACCCATACAAATTTCCTCTCTTTGGCTTGCCTTGGTTGACTCACACTCTTCCCCAAGTTGATTGTACTCAACCCCCATGTGCCCAATAACTATGGGATGTGACTACTCACACCCACCCTAATACATGTATTCAATGATTGGATTTGGGAACACTCAATCATAATTTAGGAGATTTATACACCAATATCAAATTTATGAAATGGGTTGAATTAATATGCATGGGTAATTCCCCATTGAACTCCTCTTGGCCATTATCTTAGATACTCCCCTCTCTTGTGGATTAATTCAGCCCCCATCTCTTGTCCATGTCCCCTTAGTAGTTGGCATCACATTTTATTAATAAAACAAGGAAATATAATTCACATATTACATCACTTTGGCTGTAGCCACACATTATATCTACACAAACATTAATTAAACTTAGGATTGTGGTGGGGATGTCACATTCCCCCTCCCCTACAATTGTGCACCATCCTTGGTGAAATCTATGTTGATTACATATATGCAAATTTACATCAAAATACTTAGAAATAAATATTCTGAAATTTAATAACTCCAACAACATCTCCAACCATAATCTCATGTTCCTCTCAACTCATCGACCCAAGGAATGCACCATTGATTTATCAAGGTTAACCCAAGGCATATACCATATGTTATCAGGATAACCCAAGGCATGTACCATTTGTTTATCACGGCTATCCCAAGGTATGTACCATCCGTTTATCAAGTCTAACCCAAGGAATGAGTCATTTGTTTATCAAGGTACCCAACCCAGTTGGCTAGGACTCTAAGATGTGGTTCTAGAACTCTAGCTACTCAAAATGGAGTCTTTCATTCCATTTTCTTCAAAATTGTCAAGACTTTGTGTGTATTCCTCCTGTATGTTTTCTTCATGCTTTCATGTAGCATCTTCAGGATCGTAATAGGTCCATTGAACCTTTACCACCCATATGGATTTGTTTCTGAGCACTTTGAATTTCTGGTCCAAGATGCGTATTGGTTCCACCCAGAAATCCTCTTTGTGGTCCACCTAGATCACATTCCAATCAATTATTTGGTTAGCACCGGGCACATATTTTGTTAATAATGACACATGAAATATATTATGCACTCTCATGGATGTAGATAATGCTAGCATGTATGCAACTGGCCCTATATTTTCTAATATTTCAAAAGGTCCACAATATATTGTCACTGACTTCGAGCAACTTCCTAATCTTAGCGAACTTCTCTTTGCCTTTACTTTTAAGAACACATGTTCTCCCACTTTAAAATATCTAAACACTTTATTCTTGTCTGCATAAATTTTATGCCTATCCTATGTAGCCTTTAAATTTTGCTTTATCCTTGCCACCTGCTCTTCCATTTCCCTCAACAATTCTGTCCCAACAATCCCTCTATTTGTTGGATTATCCCAACTCACTAGTGTGTTACACTTTCTGCCATGCAATGCTTCAAACAGACTCATTTTCAATGAGGCATGATACCCATTATTGTATGAAAAATCAACTAAATGAATATAATCTTCCCACTTTGATGGTTGATCCATCACATACATTATAATCATGTTTTGAATTATCATGTTGGTCCTTTCTGTTTTCCCATCTTAATATGGATGATATGTTGTACTGAGATTTAAATTTTTTCCAAAGCCTTTGAACAAACCTTTCCAAAAATTGGACGTAAACTTTGGATCTTTGTGTGAAACTATTGCCTTAGGCACTCCATGTAGCCTAGAAACTTCTTTCGTATAGATATCTGCCACTACTACATATGGGCGGATTATTCCACGAAATTTTTCCACGTTTCCATTATTATTATTATTATTATTATTATTAAATTGGGCAAGATTTTTGTCGCTATTTCCACAAAAGTTCATCGCTATACTGACGAGTATATTTTTTTAAAATTGGGCGAGATTTTTGTTGCTATTGACACAAAATTTCATCGCTATAGCGACGATTATTTCCTACCTCAAAAAGAATCTGCTAACACACATGGACATCAATGGCTAGTTGACTTTTTGCAAGTCAACTCATGCATTTTCATCACTATATCAACGATAATCGATCTATATATACCTGACTTTAAGAGACTTTGTGTCACATTTTCTATAGTTGTGACATTGTTCGAGGATTTAGTTTGAGCTGTTTATTTTTTCCGTCACCCACCGGTTGAACAAATCCAATTCTCGATCTATGTAGCTCAGATTTTGAATTTGCAAAGTTAGTATGTTTATTTATTTACATATACTCATTTAACTTGTAAATTTTTGTTCAAATGAAATTTCATGTAGCTTGTTTTTTCCTTGATAATATATTATATGTGCATTACCATATTTCAAAATTGTTATGTCATTGGTTTTTGGATCTAGTTAGTATATTCTATGGAAATTCATGTGAAATGTCAAGAAAAATATTTTCCGAAGAAGTATTTTAAGAAGAGGCAAAATTACTCCATCAATAAGACAATTCAAACATTAAAAATAGATGTCATTATCAATCTAGATCAATTTGAGCCTACAATTCCTTATGCAAATTTAATCCTTATTACAAAACCACCAACTCATAACAACTTTACTGGTTGGACTAATGTTTGAAATAGAAAGTGGAAAAAAAATTATCTTAGGTCTAATCCTATCCCTTAGCAACCTTGTTAGCTCTCTAACTTTTGTGTTTCTATGATGTTGTGCCTATATATATTAATGTCATATTTTTAGTCTAGTATTAGGTTAGGTTAGTCATATAACATTGTATTCTTATGTGATGTTGCTTCTCTCAATTTTTTATAATCACACACAATTCTAGATGTAGTGATTAACTCTAGTTTGTAGTTGATGTAACTTTTTTATACACTATTAATAAGGAGTAGCTAAAATATAAAAATTCCATGATGAAATCTACTAGTCAGACACTGAAAAATGAGAACATGCCAAAGTGTCTTAGAAAATAAAATTGTGACCACTATAAGTAGCATAAAATTGTGACCATTGTATGTAGCTGCAAATCAACACGTCACCAACCAAACCCAATTGTGGATGACAAGTGGATGGCATTCTTTTTTTAGTGGTGAATTTCAAAGATTGACATTTTCTCTACAAAACAAATTAGAGGCTAGGGTATGGTATCGAGTGATTGAAGTTTGAGAAATTTTGACCACTTTCGTTAAATGGTGTGTAATTATTTTCCATGGTGATTCAGTACACACTACTCTAAAGTACAAATTGAAGCATATCGATCTTAATAGTTAATCGATAGTAATAAAAAAATCATGTCAAAATGTCTTAAAAAAAATAATTGTGAGAATTGTAGGTCACTGTAAATAAACATATCATAATCGAAAGGAGTAGCTAAAATATCATGAAGGAGTAGCTAAAATATCATGAAGGAGTAGCTAAAATATAAAAAAATGACAACTTATTGTTTGGTATGGTGTAGGTAAGACAATTACTTGTTGGTACAAGGATTTGTCACTATGAACGAAAATGACAGGAAGCTTCCTCAGTTTAGAGCGGCATTAGAGGCGAGGGGCGATGGAAAATGTTATTTCCCTTGCTATGATTGCAGGGGCTTGCAAAGAAGAAGACTTTTAATAACAACAGCTAAAAGACATTGTAGGGAGAAGGGGCACGCCAAGGGGGGTTATGAATATTGTCCCTTGGTAAGAACATTCAATATTTAATGTATTCTCTGTAATAGTCATCATGTTATGAATTTTAGTAATATTTCTTATCGATTTTTTTATATTTTCTATACACACTAACTTTTCTAAGTTGTTTTTAAATATATAGACAATGCCCCCAAAATGTCTACCTCCAGAGAGTTATTTGCCAAGTACTAGCAGAAATACTCCTTTACAGGGTGATGAACTTCGAAATCAAAATATTGAAGTTGTTGATCAAGTTATTAATGATTATATGGATGGAGATAACGTTAGTGATACAAAACAGGAAGATGAGATACATATATTGATCCAAGACACAATTTCTCCAATGGATGAAGATAACCAGGATGATAGTCATGATGTTGATCCTCTACTCGAGAAGTCACGTCAACCTCTTTATGAAGGCTCCACAACAAATCCTCTATCTACTATATTGTTGTTGGTGAACTTGAAGGTTTTGAATGGTTTATCAAACACATGCCTCTCACAGATACTAAGGTATTTAATTTGTTAATTATTTATGCCTGCATGTTCACAAATACTTAAAAGGTTCAATTTTTTCCTATATTGATATTGTTTTCTAATTTGTAAAGTATGGATGCGATATTGATTATTAATATTTTTTACATTGACTTATTGTTTTGCATTTTGTAGATAGTTAGGTGAATTTCTATTACCGACGTCAAATATTTTTCCATGCACATATCGAGAAATATCCATGATTATGAAAGAAATTGGAATGGAGTATCAAGCTATTGATGCATGTCCTAATGATCATACCATATACTATGGACAATATGCATTAGAAAATGAATACCCACAATGTCAAATATGTAGATATCGAACCAATAAAGCGTCAAAGAAGGTGCCTCGCAAAGTTCTTAATTATATTCGGATAATTCCACGTTTCCAGTGGTTGTTCAGGTGCCAAAGTATAGCACAGTTTATGGATTTCCATGCAAAGAACAGAAGTCGAGAGAATGTTCTTCGAATGCCTGCAGATGGTTCTACATTGAAATACATCGAAGAAAAGTGTCCAATTTTTAAAGAAGAACCTCGTAATGTTAGACTTACGTTAGCAGCTGATGGTGTCAATCCATTTGGAGAGCTTCATTCTACATACTCAGTGTGGCATGTTTTTGTTATAAACAATAACCTTCCTCCTTGGATGTCGATCAAAAGAGAGTACACAATGTTGGAAATGATTGTTCCAGGTATTTAATTACCTTTTATTTGCTTTAAAGTATGACAAAATATTTGATTTCTTTGTTTTGTTCATGGTAATTATTTATTTTACGACATCTAGATAAGTATAATTAATCATGCAGTATGTTGAACCAATTAGGTAAGAACCAGGTTAAATATATGAACATATATATTGAGCCCCTTATTGATGAGTTGTTGAAGTTATGGGTTGGAGTCACTTTGTATGACATCTCTAGACCAATAGGGAAAAAACGATTTCAATTCCATGGAATACTATCATGGACAATTCATGATGCTCCCGGGTTAACACATTTTTGTGGTATATTATTATTTTCTTTTGTGATTTAATATTATAAATATTTATTGAGAATATCATGCATTATTTTAAATTGTAACTCTAATTCACTACATTAATTCATATATCTTGTAGATCTTCAAACAAAGGGTAAATTTGCATGCCCAGTTTTTGGTCCCAGGATAAAATATCGTCGTTCAAGGAGTTTAGGAAAGGAAGTGTTTGATGAGTATAAGCACTTTCTGCCTAAGAACCATAGTTATCGAACTACAAACAAAGAAAAATTCAATGGTAAAGAAGAGAATGGAAAAAAACCACGAAGAATGACACCTCACCTATGGAAGTTGGAATATATTGGAAATCGTCAAGGTATGAAAATTATTTATGTATGATATATTATATAAATCTTTGGTTAATTTCATTAGTATTAATTTCATTTTGTTTGATTAATTAGTGTTAATTTCAATTTGTTGATATTTCATGAATGTTGTTAAGGAACAAATGGGCTTCCACAAGGAATGAAAAGTTACCTAATGCAATTCAGTAGTTTTCCATACTACGACCACATGCAAATAGTTCATCTATTTGATACAATGCATATCGGGAAGAACATAACAGAATTGTTATGGTGAATAATAGATGGAAGGATTGACAAAGAGAGAATTGGAAAGATTTGTAGTGACATCCATGAAGCTAATCACACATTGAAAAGTGTTATTATTAATTCTAATGGTGATGGTAGTGAACAGAATACTAGTCTTCCTTGGTTATTAATGGAGCAACAGAGAAATATTGTAAAAGAGGTCATTCGAAAAATTAGGTTTCCAATGGGGTTTTCGTCGAACATACAAAATATCTTAACAAAAAAAGGTGATTTTGGTGGGGTTAAAACACATGACTGGCATACATTCATTAAGGTAATTAGTAGGTTATAATATATTTCCTTATTGGTATGCAGTTTTTGGAAACAAATAATAATTATTTGTTTTTTGTTACAATATGTTCTACCTTTATCTCTCCCAAACGACTCTGACAACAACATAAAACAAATTATTTATGTACTTGGAAAATACATGAGGTAAGTAATGATTTATATGGAAAATGTACTTCTTATGTAATTTGTAGTGGAACTTATTGACATATTATGTTTTATCTGCAAATTAATGTATGCCTTGATATTATTTTATTACATCGACATTTGTAGGTGGCTTTCATCAAAAGGAATCCATAAAGAAGATATAAGGTATTGGAAGAGAGAAATTCCCCGACTAATGTGTCAAATGTAGTTGTTAGCATCAGAAGTCACCTCTGGATTGCAGCAGAGGTAAGCCTGATACACATCGGTTTTATATGTCACAATGAATGAATAAGGGTGGTCAAATGGGTGCAGACCCAAGAGAATATCGCTTTAACTCGGAATCTCGGACCAGGCAAAACATAAGCAAGTGAGGTATTGATCTAACTCCAGTCAGGAAGTTGAGTTTAAAATTAGCATAGGGAAGACTTGGTGATAAAAATGTAAGAGTCTACTATGGACATCCGGTCTTCCAGTAGCCTAAGGAAGAAAAGCTTCAAGAACAATATCCTCTTGGACCCGAAGTTTCAGACACTAAGATATGCCTAAACGACATAGTTATAACAACACGGTGATCAAACATCACAATGCTACTGTAACAACTCGACTAGATCCTCCAATTCTAAGTTACTTAGTGTAAGAGGGAAAAGATAACACAGGAAACTAATTAAAACTGGTGAAAATATTGCAGTGATCAAACCTACATCACAACAACATAACTACCCTCGACTGGATCCTCCAATTTCGAGTGTTTTAACACAGTTGTTTACAGAGATATAGAAAGAAGTTGACTTTCATTAAACAAGAAGTCTCAAATACAGATGCATAACCAAAGGAACCAGTGCTTTCTCAAAACTTTACAATACGGGAGCCTAGCTCAACCATCGGTGACGCTTACAAAATATCAAAATTGAGTATAAATACTCGTAACTACTAATGGCCCTCGAGGATACGATTGGACCACTGCATTCAAAGCTTTGTGTTTCCTCCTCCTGTCAAACTGCACATGTTTTCCTCTGTCAGACATGAAATTAAAACAGTATGGATTTTGCAGGAAAACCCATTTACAGAGGAGCTTTGGGCTGTCAGCTAGTCGCCATGACCATCCTTTATTGCTTTCCATTAATGGGGTGAAAAGAGGCTTCAACCACCACCCCCTATTTCCATTAACTACCTTCATTGGGATCAAGATGAGTTCTGACATCCATGAATTCCCCAGGCAGTGCCCTGACTTCTTCAAATCATTCTCGGCACTTCGAGCCCTGCTGCTCTTCTTCTGCAATCAATACATGTGCTTTCAGCCCTTTGGCGTAGCTCCTTTCGATCGTTCCACATGACCTCAGGCCATGATCCTACACTTATCCCCTATAACATTTTGGGACTTCTCATATAGAGATTTCTCACTCCACTTGATTCACAACATCGCGATGCTCGAAATCGCGAAATGGTCATATCCAGATCGACGGTCGGATTTGCTCTAAAATTGATAGCCAAGATTGCTTCCCCGAAGACCCCACATCACCAAATCTATGTGACAGGTGCTAATCTTCTTTCCAGACCTGCACACCATAGGGCCACGGGCTATGACCATGGGCCCAAACTTTGAGCGCTTCATGATTTCGCGTGTCAGGAGTTTGCGATGTGCTCCATGCTCGAACCTTCGATATGTGAAATCGCGATTTCGCATTATCTATTTCCATGTGCCCCTCTACTTTAGACGACCCAGATCAAATTGTCATAGTGGGACCACATACCATTGGCACTCCTGGTACGTAGATTTAATTTATTACACATTTATTTTTCCAATTTTATTTTTTCATACTGATATTTTATATTTTTTATTCTTGCATATTGAACTATATTAAACTATTTTTTATTCATACTGAGAGTGGGATGATTTACATGTATACATTGTAAACAACCTTGATTGGATGGAGCATTGGATATGATATACTGAAGATTAGTTCGGTAGGTTATCATGGGAAGGGGTGAGTAAGATGATTAAAATAGTGCATCGTCATCAAGATCAATTTCTTGATCTTACGTCAAGGGAAGTTGATTTAGCCTTTGGTTTAAAAGATAAACATGCAAGTAAATTGTTTACCCACATTTTCCTAGTTATTTCCCAATTTTTCAATGTATTTGGTTTGCTTAATTTTTGAAATATATATTTACTAAGTCTTATATGAAGTTTATAAATTGGAAATGTAATTTTTACTTGTTGTCCATGTTGCAGTTGAAACATCACAAGGCTATGTGGTGTAATGGTCGTAAATTTTGTATCAAAATGTTGGATGATAAAATGAAAACCTCGGATTGTGGGATAACTGCAGTGTTTAAGGTCACCAATGTTTCCTCTAGAAGTGATAGAAATCTGGAAGAAACTGAGAATAGGTACTATGGGCATTTGGAGGATATAATTGAATGTTATTTTAATTCCTTTAAAATAGTTTTGTTTGAGGTGAAATGGTACATGCTACGGATGCATGAACGTGATCCTGAAAGAACTGTTATTGAGCATGATAATTTATTTACCATGGTTAATACAAGGGCATTTGAACCGTATATAGAGCCTTATGTTCTTCCAAGTCAATGTGAGCAAGTATTTTACTCAGAGGTACTGCGTAAAGCGGGTTGGTCATATGTTGTTAGATATGATCCAAGAGGAATACCAGTAAAGTATAATAATGTAGCCGAGGATGAAGATAATAATGAGGAAAAATATCATGATTATGCAGATCAGGAGTGGGTAGTTGTAGTCGATGTGTCAGACGAAGAAGTTGAAGAAGTTGATCATCCAAATGTAGCAGACGACGATCTCATTGACAATATTGATTACTATATTAGAGAAAATGACGTTGATGATGATGTTGATATGAAAGATCCTTTCACCAATATCGATTATGAGCCAGATCCTGATACAGATGTTCAGTTGGATGAAGACGAAGATGAATGATATTTAATTGTTGAAAACAAGAGGTATGTGTTTATATCTTTCATATGATATTTATATGTTTTTATTTTGTATAATATAGTATATGTTACATGTTCTTTATAATTTCAAATTAGGTATGGGGACATTGAGAGTGATGTGAGGGGGGGGCACATAATTAGAGCTTCCACCTTCACGTGGTTTCCCATGTTTAGTAGAGAATGAATTATTATCGAAACCAAGAGGAGCTTTGTACGACTGTGCCTAATCATGTACTACTTGACCCAATTAAGGCGTGATAGTAAGTAGCTTAGGATTAGAGTTAGAAAACTTGAGGCCTACTTAATAATTGAATAATTAAGTATGGCTTCAAAGAAGCAGAAATCAAAGAAGTTTAATATAACAATGTATGCACCTTGTCACCCCTGCTGCTCTGCGTAGATTCTCCTATAGTACCTCATAGGCCTTTATGTATCCACTCTATTGATATCCTATCTACCTACACAAACAACCACAAGCAGAAGAGGGAAATATTTCATCAGAGGCATTAATATGTCCGGGGTAAGTTTCAGAGGCTTACAAAGAGTTATCTTATAGGTTGAAAGTGAGTTTAGTAGGAAGGGAGTTTAGGTGACAGTGAGTTCAAGTATCACTTCATGAAACATATTCCCCAACATGACTCTAATGAAATTTGGGGTTGTAGAGGCATTTCATCAACCTATGTGGCCACATTTCATCCCCATCAGGCCGGTCAGGAAGGGTTTCCAGATTCAAATATTACTCACACACCCACTCTATATATCAACCCAACTCTCCTCATTTCGTTTTGATTTTCTTGGTCGAAATTTAAAGGAAACAACTATTAAAAGACATTGTACTATGGATAGAGAACATGATGGGCAACAATGACCTGTGAATGGGGCCAATGTTGAAATTTTTTCAAAATGTTTACGTATGCACTGAAATTTGACACGGATAGACTATTTGTATGCCTTGATAATATGGGAGGGTTTCCATACTCGAACATCACTCACACACCCAACAAAATCCAACTTGTTCCTTAGGCACAATTGTATGTACACCGTGAAAGTCGTAATTCCTTACTTGATTTGTGATGCAATTTCCACATGAAGGATTCATTGTCACCATCAATCAATTCTCATATTATGATCCACAACCACATTTGACCGAAGATAATGTATCACCTTTAGTGGATCGTACATATATAGTCTATCCCTACTAGTTAGTTGGAAAAACCCCCTTCACAATTGAATTATGTGGCCACTTCCACCATTTTTTTAATATCAATTCCCATAAATAATGATCCTTTGACTCATTTTCATGACTTATGTTGATAGATTAAAACTGGAAATTTATCCTCAAGGGTAACAAATCCAATTTCACCCCCTATGTGCAAAAGTGTCGGGTCCTACTTCTTCAAGTATGATATTTCCTAATGATGATAAATTATTAGAGGCCACGACCTTTTTATATAGTCCTTGGGATAACCTCCATAATGGATATCCTATTGAATTTCACCCTAGGTCTATCTACTCCACTACCATCATTCCTTTATACTCTTTCCCTTTGGAAATATTGATCATTTTTATTCATCTCTACCAACAACACCTCTGACTTGAAGAATATACCTTGGATTAAATTTCCATACTTAAGATTATTTATGTTTCCATCGAACAAGATGTTGTCAAACTATTTCGTGTTGACATGAAGCATCAAATATGACTTTTCGTTTTTTTTGGGGGTGTAGGACCTTGCATTGAATTGTATGGTACCTATAGATCATTTTCTTAGCCATGTTTAGATGAGTAAGGTATATTCTTGAACTTTTATATAGAATTAGGATCATTTCCTTCTGCATTGTTTCATTTAAACCTTTTTCCACCTTAAAATTGTTCTAGGAATATCCCTAGTGAACATTGGTACATTATTCCATCTTCTTCACTTTGAAAACATAAATGGTGGAGATTTCCTATGATGGGTTACCCTAGAGTAGTACCATTTTTCCATTTGGCACCCATCCTAATAATATTTATCACCGAGATGTAAGTTTTAAACCTGTGAAGTAAAGCAATGCATATAGATTCTTAAGCAAAACAAAAATTAATCAATGGCTCATACACATAGTACACAGATATTTATATCAGAAATCCTTAACCGAGAGAAAACCTTTCAACTCTTCATTGTATTAATTTCACCATTCACCATACAATATATATACAATGTTTTTAGGTATTTCGTAGATACCAAAACCCTAATCCCTTAATCGAGGATTTATTTAGACATAGTTGTCAAATCTGACGCGCCCACACACACACATGCAAAGAATATAACACATACCCAACATTCTCCCACTTGTTGTTTTCTTTGCATCTAGGGGTCCACGGGATTATATAGTCAATAATCCAGGGAAACAATGCCCATTGTTACTCTACACCAGGAGAAATTTTCTGTTCTCACGGACTTTGTCAATGAATCCGCAACATTCTTCAATGTGTCAACCTTTTCCAGCAACACCTTCTTTTCTTCAACCATGTCTCTCACAAAGTGATACTGAACATCAATATGCTTTGTCTTCGAATGATAAGCTACGTTCTTTTCCAGGAAGATTGCACTCTGATTGTCACAATATAATCTCACTGCTTGTTGTACCAACCCAATACCCGAACACAATCTCTATAACCATATTGCTTCCTTGCTTGCATGAGTGGCTGCCATGTATTCAACTTTTGTAGTTGAGAGTGCCACTACAACCTGTCTTTTGCTCATCCAATTGATTGATCCTCCAAATAGGTTAAACACATACCAACTTCTAGATCTTCTATGATCCACATCTCCAGCCCAGTATGCATCAACAAAGACATGTACGTCCACCACTATGTCCAATTCTGGTCTTCCTTGGTAGCACAATCCATAATTGGTAGTGCCACAAAAATACATGAAGACCCTCTTTATTGTTGTCCAATGCTCCTTCCCTGGTTTTGATATATACCTACTCAAAAATCCCACTACATGTGCGATGTCTGGTCTACTACAAACCATTGCATACATCAAACTGCCAACTACACTGGCATACAGAACATGGGACATGTCCTCTTCTTCTTCTTGTGTCTTGGGACACTGATCTGCAAATAAATTTACACCTATAGGAATAGGAAACTTGACCGGTTCACTTCCATGCATATTAAACCTCTGCAATATCGTCTCAACATATTTCCTCTAATTCAACCAGAGTTTACTATTTGCATGATCTCTTTTAATCTCCATTCCCAGAATGAAGTTAGCAGCTGTAACATCCCACTCTAGCGCACTGAGACAACTTATTATTTGAGGACACTTGCTCGCAAGTGATCTGGACTTTTCTGATGTTAAAACATTTATACATGATTATGATGCGTTATGATAAACAACATGATGTTTTACTATTTGAGGTAGACAGGTGTTATTGACTCAGTTTTATTGAGTGTGCGGGGTTTTGGACCTTGATGATGCATAGGCATCAGTGGAACCCCTTGGACTCTAGATTGAGTCAGGGAGTGTGCTATTGGATTGATTTATTTACTGTGATATTTCATTTGATTTGATGATATGATGTTGACATTTCTGACATGATTGTTGATGATGCAGGCTGACGATAGCTTGCTGACTAGAATCACATATGGAGTAAAGGGGCCACACATGATTTCCAGAGAAGTTGAGGGAGAGGCATGGACAGCAGCCCTGCCATAGCCTACTAGCACTCCCACTGTGGCTCGAACTGTAGGTTAACGATTACCTAGTTCGAGAGGATCCACGATGTCGTGAGGGCAGACTGTGACAGTCTCTCACGATGATCCTAAGGGGCGCGCAATAAGGCAAGGGCCTTATTCCTTAGAGCCCTTAGTCTCCCACAAGTTCACCTGGCGGAGTGTTGACTCCAGGGGTTATAGATGTCTTCCAATCAGTCTAATCGACGAGTGGCACCCTTGGAGCACGTGGTGCATCCTGAAGGGCACATTGCGCAAAAGAAACGAATGAGGCGAGTGGCACCCTTGGAGCATGTAGTGCGTCCTGAAGGGCACGTCGCACTGATGATGAGGAAGAAATAAACCTAGATGGCCCTAAGACATTAAAACCTTAAGAAATCCTTAAACAACTCCCCTAACCAATTGTCGCCTAGCTCAAAATCTAAGTCCTAAGCCTAAGACTTTTCTAGGGTAAAAATTTTAGTGTAACCTTAAAGAAAAAGGCCCTAGCATAAAAATAAAAATTCACACAAAAACCCACTTAAGTACTAGTTGGGGTTTCATAAAACTCTTGGGGTAAATGAAGAGAGTAAGGATTTAAATAAACTAAGGGATTAATTACTCTTGTATTCTTTCTATATGAGACATTATACATCTTTTGTCTTTACTTAAAAAAAAAAAAACTTTTGTCTTTAACTTTTCTTTTTTCTAGGGAATAAAATTCAACATTTTTTTTCTTACCATATTTAATTTAAAATATAAAAACATGTTCACCACTTAAATGATTAAATATAAAAATATGACCACCACTTAAATGAAGATTTATTTATATGATTATAAAATACAAAGGTAAACCACAACCCACTAAAAATGGAAAACTTCATTAATATAGTTAATTTGAAGGCTAATAAATAATAAAATTATTTAACGTGCAGGAGTAATAAAAGTTATAAATTTAATAATAAAATGAACAGATTAACTAGCGCATTTACTTTTTGGTTTTTAAAAAAAAGGGGGGGGATTAATAAAATTAGGGAATTGAGCCTTTTAACAAATTTAAAGAAAATAATTTTGGAGAAACGTGGGGGATGAGTGACACTTGTAAGACAGGGAATTTTTAGAGGGTTTCATTAAAACTCAAATGAAATGTGATTTAGGGCAAGAGGGGGTCTCAAAATTCTATAAAAGAAAGGAAGATGAGGAAGATAGGGGAGGGGTTATGAGCGTAACGTTACACTGCCGAATTTGGACTGGACTGATTGCTTGTGAGGAGTTGGGATTTTCTCAGTTGGGATTAGAGTGGTAGCTCAGCCTTGGAGGCGAGCTGGGAAGCTAGGCATACGTTCTGGATTTGTGTGGCCCCTTTGCGGCTCGGGGGGCTGAAGGGGAAGCAGAGTACCCCTAGCGATTGGCTGGGAGGTACCGGTGAGGTCTCGACGGTCGGCGAGCAGGAGCGGCACGGAGCGCGCGGACGACACACGGAGGAAGCGATAAGGCAAAGGTACGCTTTTGATTTGTAGAGTAGTTTGTTTAATAACTTATACTTGGTTGGCATGTTGTTGAAAATGGATTGCATAAACTTATTAAAGTTCTGTCTGAACTAGATTGAAATTGATCATGGCTGGAGGTTTAGGTGCGATTTTCTTTTCTTTCATCATACCGTAATATGGCTGGAAGGAGTTGTCTGCATTTAATTGGGAGTTTTTTTTTTCTGGATTGTTTTCTTCGCGATTTTCTAATATTTTAA
>ML787932.1:365505-384329 GCA_009831015.1 Picea engelmannii | reverse complement strand
AGGGATTAATTACTCTTGTATTCTTTCTATATGAGACATTATACATCTTTTGTCTTTACTTAAAAAAAAAAAAAAAACTTTTGTCTTTAACTTTTCTTTTTTCTAGAGAATAAAATTCAACATTTTTTTTCTTACCATATTTAATTTAAAATATAAAAACATGTCCACCACTTAAATGATTAAATATAAAAATATGACCACCACTTAAATGAGGATTTATTTATATGATTATAAAATACAAAGGTAAACCACAACCCACTAAAAATGGAAAACTTCATTAATATAGTTAATTTGAAGGCTAATAAATAATAAAATTATTTAACGTGTAGGAGTAATAAAAGTTATGAATTTAATAATAAAATGAAAAGATTAACTAGCGCATTTACTTTTTGGTTTAAAAAAAAAAAAGGGATTAATAAAATTAGGGAATTGAACCTTTTAACAAATTTAAAGAAAATAATTTTGGAGAAACGTAGGGGATGAGTAACACTTGTAAGACAGAGAATTTTTAGAGGGTTTTCATTAAAACTCAAATGAAATGTGATTTAGGGCAAGAGGGGGTCTCAAAATTCTATAAAAGAAAGGAAGATGAGGAAGATAGGGGAGGGGTTATGAGCGTAACGTTATGCTGTCGAATTTGGACTGGACTGATTGCTTGTGAGGAGTTGGGATTTTCTTAGCTGGGATTAGAGTGGTAGCTCAGCCTTGGAGGTGAGCTGGGAAGCTAGGCATACCTTCTGGATTTGTGTGGCCCATTTGCGGCTCGGGGGGCTGAGGGGGAAGCAGAGTACCCCTAGCGATTGGCTGGGAGGTACCGTTGAGGTCTCGACGGTTGGCGAGCGGGAGTGGCACGGAGCGCGCGGACGACACATGGAGGAAGCGATAAGGCAAAGGTACGCTTTTGATTTGTAGAGTAGATTGTTTAATAACTTATGCTTGGTTGGCTTGTTGTTGAAAATGGATTGGATAAACTTATTAAAGTTTCGTCTGAACTAGATTGAAATTGATCATGGCTGGAGGTTTAGGTGCGATTTTCTTTTCTTTCATCATATCGTAATATGGCTAGAAGGAGTTGTCTGCATTTAATTGGGAGTTGTTTTTGTCTGGATTGTTTTCTTCGCGATTTTCTGATNCCCCCCCCCCCCATCTGGGTGCGTCTGTACAGAATTTTATTGTTGGTTCTGCGTTTTGTTTTTAAATCAAGGGCTTTCTGCCTGCGTTCACCTCTGTCGGGCATGCATCGCCTCTTCCTTTATTTTCATTTTTTTTCCTCGTACAAAATTTAAAAGGGGTTTAAATAGGGTACAACCTTCGACTTACTGAACCAGCTTCCACTTTAACCTCGAGTTTCCTCGCGCTGTATTGTGAGGTTAACTGTGTAAACATTTTTTTTTGTGTGTCAGTTGGGTTGAACTTGTTCGGACTGCCCTCGATTTTTTTTTTATTTCTTGGTCATATCAGGCTGCCTGCCACGAATTCGTCGGTAGTGTGCTCTCTGCTCCTACCTGGGTTGGATCATGCTGAAGTACTCACCCTCCACTCCGTTATCACTCCTGTTTCTTGCACCAGCGGACCCTTTGTCCCAATCGACCCGATTTTCATTGGTTACTTCGTGATGGAGTTCCTGCTTTTCAGATTATTACGTCGGGAATCCAATGACCCAAGGGGCGGTTAGAACCCAGATTGATTACCGTCTCCTCCTTGGTTACACACCAGCCTTTATCCGTTTCCTTGGACAGAGAATCCCTATCTATGATCTTTTTCTAGGGGGGGCGATTTTTTCTGGACCATTGTTGGAACAGATGAAACCTTCCGTTCGATTTCTATAACCTCCCCTCAGCACTCTGTGAAGAGCATCATCTGCGTGGTTTCCCTGGCCAACTCAGGCGTGTGTAAAGGTTGCGCGGGCTTCCTGAATTTTGTATCATGCAGTAGTTTCTCAGCCACTCCTTTACCCTTCACTTGTTCACAGATGTTTAATCCGCCCTCTGCATTCGATCTGAGTGTTGATCCTCTCCTTTCATTTAACCTGGAGCCTTCAACGATTGACGGTGAAATTATCAACCTCACCCTTTTCCTGGCCTTTACCTTCACCAAGCTGCGCACCTTCGCCAAGCCCTGCCAGCTCTCAGTCGTAGGCTGACAGTTTCCTTCACCGCTCCCGATGGAATTCTGACGCCTGAGTTGACAACGCTTTAACTGTACCTAAATTGTTGGTTTATTTAATGTCGACTTCTTGGATACCCGATCTCTCAATTAATATCAAGTTACTGGCAATTAATTATTTAATTTTAAATTTACACTATATAACAATGTTTTATAGTCAAGTTCTTCAAGTATTACTATTGAAGTCTCTTTTTATGCAAAAAGTTTACATGCCAAAAAGAAAAGAAAAGATCATGGTAATGAAGTTATGGTAATGAAATGGAGTTAGTGTAATGAATAAATTATAATGTAGGAAGTAATTATATCGCATTATTTATAGCATTCTTAATTATATCACATTATTTTATAGCATTATGTAGAATGATGTTATGGTTAGGATTAGGGTAATGTTTTGGCGATTTCTTGGGGAAGGATAATGCAGTTTATTTGTTGACAATAAATGAAATGTTGGACATGGTAAATTAATTGCAAGGTTTTTGTAACATAAAAGGTAAAGTGGATATCATGTAAGGTAATTGTAATGAATGTAAGGAAGTATTATTGAAATATTATTACATTATGTTAGGGTAATTGTAATGTAAGATAATGTTATTGTAATGTTATTTCAGCAGGTTATTGCAATGTTACTACATTATAATATAATGAATGTAAGGTAATGTTATTTTAATAAATCATCTTATGATGGAATGTATGAATTATAATGTGAGGAATTGATAGTGTAATCTAATGCAATATATTGGAATGTTAATGGCTTGATCATTAGTATAATGTCCTTGCAGCTTAGATGGTTAAATTGCGAAGTCCTTATATCATAAATGTAATGATGCTAGCGCTATGGTGAAGTCATTGTAGTTTATCATGAAATTAGTTAGGAATTGCAAAGTCTTTATATTACCAAGGTAATGATGCTAACCCTCATGGGATGATTGATAATGTAAATTTACAATGATGGCGTCAAATGATTTCAGGATAATTTGTTAATTATTGAGTTGTAGTGAAAGATTAATTGTTACTTATTGCGTTAAAATACATTTACAACCATTCATTATATTTATGATTACAATTGTTGACTTTTTATCTTGTTAGATGTTAATCCAGTCAAAGTTTCAGTCTTGTACTATAGGGGTCCCTTGAATGTGTTTTAGAGGGTACCTTGATGACGATTTATGATTTAGAGTTGCGCAATGGAATGACTTTAAGACTCATATAGCTGGTAGTCCCTTATTAAATTAAGATTGTGTTGGGTTGTAAAACTTTGTGTGTTTGGTCGGCTTGTGTCGGGCGGGATGTAGACACCCCCAGGTAGCCTTAGGAGATATGTCTGTGTGTGATTATTTCATGTAAGGAATCCAGTGCCATATCAAGAGTCTCGGGCCCTTTAAAGGCAGGGTTTCCACTCTTGCAACACACCTGACGGAGTTTACTAGTTTCTGCCTGAGCAGTCGGCCAGGAGCCTATCTGACCTACTACTATGGATTCTTCCCTCTGTGTTCATACTGTGCATAACCCAGTATGTCGTTAAATGTTTGCGTTGTGTGCCTTGTGTTTATGGTCGTTTATTTCTTGTAGTTACTCGTTGTGTGCCTTCAGTCTTCATTGTGATGAACATCGTGGTTGCGTCTTGATGGTTGTCGGGTGGTGACGTAGAGTCAAGTGTGTCTGTTACTTCTACATGCGCACACACACCTTAAACACACAAAAAAAAATTGCACCTGTTATCAGAGTTGTTGTTGTAACGAGGAGGTCGTTACAGCAGCACCGAGATCCTTCATGTCAAATTTGGAGGATAGTTGTAATTTCACCTCCTTGATAACATCCATGTTATTTCCTACCAACAACATGTCATCAACATACAACACTACATAAATGAAGGGATTACTAACCTGCTTGGAATATACACAATAATCAGCCCTGCTTCTCACAAATCCCAATCCAAGGATGTATGTGTCAAAATTTCGGTACCACGTCCTAGGTGATTGTTTCAGAACATATAGTGACTTCTTTAGCTTACAGACCAACTCTTTCTTTCCCTTCACTAAAAATCCTTCTGGTTGCTTCATGTAGATTTCTTCTTCCATATCCCCATGTAGGAATGTTGTCTTCACATCCATCTATTCCACTTCAAGATTAAAAGCAACAACAATAGATAAAAGAAATCGAATAGATGTTAACTTGGCATCAGGAGAAAAAATCTCACCAAAGTCAATTCCCTCTACCTGGGAATAACCTTTTTCTACTAACCGAGCTTTGTATTTCTCCACTTTACCTTCTGCATTAAACTTCTTCTTAAACAACCATTTGCTACCAACTAGCAACTCAACTATATCCCATGGCTCATTCTTATCCAAGGCATCCATTTCTTCAACCATGGCCTTCTTCGATAGTTTACTATCCTCTGAATTCACTGCTTCCCTGACAGTTTTGGGATCTTCATCAGTAATAGATAAAGCAAAATTGGAACGGAAATCAGGTGGACTATACCTTTCCAATTGACTTCTTTCTCTCACTAATATCCTCAATACTGGGGCATGAGGTTCTTCTTCTTCTTCTGCTTCATGTTCTTCAGATGGTTCAACTTTTGCATCATCCAACTCAAGCTCTATTTTCTCAAGTTCTTCTTCTTTCCTTGGTAGGAATTCTTGTTTGGAAACATCTTTTACCTCTCTAAAAAAAACATCCCGACTATAAACAATCTTCTTAGTTTCTAGGTTCCAAAGCTTATAACCTTTCACACAATCTTTAGAACCAATAAAGATACACTTTTCAGCTTTATTATCCAACTTACTCCTATTTTCCTTTGGAACATGTACATAAGGATCACAACCAAACACTCTAATATGTTCAAGAGAGAATTTCTTGCCAGTCCATACCTCGTGTGGATTTTTATCATCCAATGTTGATGAGAGTGATTGATTGACCAGGTAACATGTTGTACCCACTGCCTCTGCCCAAAATTCATGTCCTAACTCGGCACCGCTGAGCATGCTCCTTGATTTTTCCATCAGTGTCATGTTCATCCTTTCTACAACTCCATTATGTTGAGGAGTGTATGGAGTAGTCTTCTGTCTTGCTATACCACACTTCTTACAGAATTCTTTGAATTCATTTCCGCAGATTTCTCCACCATTATCTGTTCTCAATACCTTTATTTTCTTCTCTGTCTTATTTTCTACTAGAACCTTAAACTCTTTAAATTTATCAAATATCTCAGATTTCTTTCTAAGAAATTAAATCCATGTGTTCCTTGAGAAATCATCTATGAATGAAACACAATACACAGACTTACCTAGTGATGGAACAAGCACAGGTCCAAACACATCACTATGTATCAACTCTAAGATCCCCTTTGCTCTTGTAGCACCAGATGGGAATCTTAATCGATTATGTTTACCATATATGAAATTTTCACATAAATCAAAATCCAGAGTGCACTTAGACATAACTTCAACCATACCTTTACCGTGTAGTGTTCGAAGACCCTTTTCTCCAATATGCCCCAGTCTTTGATGCCACAACATGGTGTTCTTTCCAAGGATAGTATATGCCTTGTCTTCTTTATTTGTCTGCTCATGGACAACATAACTGTTACACCCATTAGTATAAGTGCTTCCCAACAACTTGTATAGAGTTCCACACCGAACTCCTCTCATCAACACCATTTCTCCTCATACCATCTTGCAAGTGCCCATTACAAATATAGTATCAACTCTTGCATCATCCAACTTTCTTACAGATATTAGGCTCCTGGCTAGTTTTGGAATGTGCAGAACCCTAGGGAGAGTTCTAATCCTTCCATATTTTAGCAGCAACTTAACCCTTCCATGTCCCATGATTTTGGTTGTTGAGTCATCTCCTAGGAATACATCACCACCATCGTATTTTTCATATTCAGAGAACCATTCCCTGTGAGGAGTCATATGGTATGATGCACCTGATTCGATCAACCATACATCACAGTCTACATGTGTACTTGTAGATGCCAGGTAAACATCACCTCCTTCTTTAGTGGAGGTTTTTGCCTATGTGGAAGAGGTACTATCATATCCCTTTGGTTTATCAACCTTCTTAGACTTGCAATATTTCTTATAATGCCCTGTTTTACCACACTTCCAACATTTCCTCAAATATTTTTTTGGAGACTTAGATCTACCTGTAGATTTAGATCTCCCCCCAAAAAACTTACCAGGATTCTTGTCTTGGGTACAACCTCTTACAAATAAAGCATCTGTTTTATGACCATCCATGATTTTCTGCCTCATCTCTTCATATAACAAGGATGCAACTACATCCTCATACTTCAATGTAGATTGAGTTTTACTACCAATTGCTACAACCAGATTATCCCAAGAGTCTGGCAAAGAACATAAAAAAGTAATACACTTATCTTCTTCTGCAATCGTAATATTAATAGAGACAATTTGACTTACCGGAGTATTAAAGGCATTTAGATGTTCTATCACAGAATCTCCATCTTCCATCCTAAGATGATACAGCTTCTTTCAAAGAAACAATTTGTTTACCAGGGACTTTGATTGATACAAATTCCCTAACTTATCCCATAGTTCCTTGGCTATAGATTCTCCCGAGAAATTCAACAACACCGAATCTGCCAAGCAGAGTCGAATAGTACTCCTTTCTCTTCTATCCAAATTCTCCCAATCTTCCTTCGACATACTAGTAGGTGGTGTAGTTTGTGTACTAGTAGGTTGCATACCATTTGACTGTGTGCCAGTAGGTTGCGTACCAGTAGGTTGTGTACCAGGGTCCACAACGATCCATTTTTCTTTGTCTATAAGAAGGTCCTCCATCTTGAGCTTCCATAGATCAAAGTTTTTACTGTTGAACTTCTCTATATCGATTCTAGAAGAGCTCGCCATTCCTCTTTCTACACTCGAATCACCACTACAAAAGCTCCCACTAAACTCAAGTTTATCACAGACCCGAGATAGACTTGATCTATCAAGACCAAGCCAAACCCTCAACAATAAAGGAATCCTTCTGAATCCAAAAGCGAGATCTGATACCACATGTAAGTTTTAAACCTATGAAGTAAAGCAATGCATATAGATTCTTAAGAAAAACAAAAATTAATCAATGGCTCATACACATAGTACACATAGATTTATACCAGAAACCCTTAACCGGGAGAAAACCTTTCAACTCTTCATTGTATTAATTTCACCATTCACCATACAATATATATATAATTTGTTTAGGTATTCTATAGATACCAAAACCATAATCCCTTAATCCGGGATTAATTTAGAAAACCGCTAAAAATAGAAAAATCTGCTAAAAATAGAAAATACTGCTAAAAAAAAAAATTCGGGGTGCTTCCCCGAATGTTGAACGTAACCAAGGGGGGCCATACCTGGGCCCCCCTAGGGAGTTCTTGACACACATGACACAAATAAAACTACTAGAGGTATCGTCAGACGCAGTTGTCGAAAATGACGCACCCACACACACACATGCAAAGAATATAACACATACCCAACACGAGAGCTCATGTAGCTTTATTTTTCATATGGATCTTCATTCTCATATGTAATCTAGTTCAATAGTAACTTCATGGGCAACAGTAACCTGTGAATGGGGCCAATGTTGAAATTCTTTCAAAATGTTTCTATATGCACTGAAATTTGACATGGATAGATTGTTTGCATGCCTTAATGATATGGAAGGGTTTTTAGACTCAAATATATAGTACTAGATGCGAGAACATGTGTACTGCCAATGAATTTTGAAAGGAAAAATGAATAGCCATTGTACTAGGTCTAGACATGGGCAATGTTGACCTGTGGATGGGGCCAACATTGAAATTTTTTCAAATTGTTTATGTATGCACTAAAATTTTACATGGATAGACTATTTTCATGCCTTAATGATATGGGAGGGTTGCTGGACTAATATTTGACTCACACACCCACTTGTTTCCATCATCAATTCATCATGTAAACCATAAACCCTATTTTTCTTTCAAAGTACACAAATAGCTTGACACAAGTTTTAAGTTTGCATCAACCTTTCTTCATTTTTCTTTCAGGTTCTACATTTATATACAATGTATGTGTGTCATAGTTGTGATGAAAAATCCCTCGTTTCGTTCATTGTTTAATCAACACTGTAAAAATGGCTGTGTTGAATGGCCCATGCATCCCTAAGGAAATTTCTATGATCTTGTACCTTGTTGTTTGACCCTAGAGAAATCCTTGGACAACCATGAGAACCATACTTCATGTTACAAATGCATTTGAAATGAACATTGTTATATCACATTTTTCATGTGTGATTCCATAAATACCTAGGCATGGATTGTTGGCCCTTGACCAGGTTTTGAGGAACACTTGATCATATTTGACCGTTTTTGGGACTTTGACAGCCTGTCAAAGATGGAGCGCAAGGCGAAGCGGAGATCATGGAAGCTAGACCCCCTTTTTGGGTCCTTCTTGGGTTTTGGGGGATAATGTAACGGGACCGGGAAGTTGGCCCATGGGCTTAGCCATGTTTAGGCCCCTTTTTGTAATGTATAAGTAGAAGTCTAGGCTATGTAAGAAGGGACCATTTTTAGGACACTTGAGAAGTGGCTTAGTGCTAAGAATTGATATGTGTGATATACTTGCAGAGTTGAGTGCAAGTATTGTAAGTGCTGAGTGCACAGATTGTAAGAAGGTTTTATGCTTAGAGCTACTCGGGAAGGAGGATCTAGCGAGCTACGTAGATCTCCTATCCTGTGCGGAGTAGGTTTTGAGGCTATGTGCTTGTAACTGATTGGCCAGCAATAATAGAGAAGAAGAGTTGGTGGACGTAGCCCCAGGGTGGGGGTGAACCATGTAAATCTATGTGTCATGCTTTGTGTTGTTACTTACATGTGTTTTCCATATCTTGCTAAGTGTTATGACATGTTTAGATAGATTTATAGTATGACATGTATGAATTTGTTAAGTGCTTGGTCTACCAGATCTGGTCTGTTGTATGATGCTAAGTGATGAATCATATTAGATCTAAGTATATACTGCAATGCTCTGTGTTATCTCCGGAGTGAGATAAGGGTTAATTCTAGGTGAACTATTGATGCTAAGTTCTTTGTTAAGTGTGTAATCATAGATCTGTATCCTAGCTAAGGTTGCAGACACCTGAGTCCTACAACCACCCTTGCCTCTACCTCAGGTGAGACTTCATATGCTTCGCATGTGTTTCCGTAAGGGCCAGTAGTTAGGGTTTTGTTGGTGCATTGTTTTAGCGTTGAACCTTGGGTCTACCCCTGTGCCAACAAATGGTTCCATTGTTGGGACCTGAAACTGTGATTGCTGGGAACTAAGGAAGAAGAAACTTTTTGCAAAGATTCATCCTGAACTTGTGGAAACTCTATGTGTGGATCTGTCACTCTAATGCACAGTACTCTACTCGACCTACGAAGCTTTGTGCTGAAGAAAAGAAGCTTGATCTGAAGAAAAGAGGTAAGATCTGTAAGCTTTGTGCTCTGATAAAGGTAAGAATAGTGAAAAGTTTTAGATCTGGAAGCTTTGTGCTCAATAAGTGGAAATTTTTGTTTCTGAAGCATGAATTTAAGTATGCTTGATAGATTTTGTCCTAGCTTGAAAAATAGGGCATTGTTAGATGAAAGAACGTTTGATATGAATAGATCTAATAACAATAATGAAAGATATGTTATAGATATGCATAGAAAGAATGTTTGGACTAACGAGTGCATGCATGATCCTAGAAAGAAATTTTTGTAGGCTAGCCATTATGATCCTAGCGCACAGTACAGGAAAAGTTGGGGATCATTGAAGAGAAAGAGATGATTAACCCTTTGTTATATTTGCAAAAGACCAGGACATATTGCTAAGGAATGCCCTGAGAGAAAACCTAGTTGCCTCTGTTGTAAGGCTATGGACCATGAAGTACTGGATTGCCCTAGAATGATTGCTAGACTTGAAAAGCTAAATATGGAGCAAGCAAACCCTGAAGGAGATCAAGAGACTAAGATTATAGAAGAACCCCAGAAAGAATCAAAGATTATGTTACTGAAAATGAAAGAAACCCTGAATGAACATAAAGATGCCAATTTGTTAGAGATCTTCAAAGAAAAGGAGAAAATCGAAGTAAGAATAGGAGACTTCGACATTGACTGTGCTCTGGATTAGGAAACACAGATGAAAATTATGACAGAAATCACTTGGGAAACCCTAGGAATGCCTGCTATGGTTCCTTCACTAGGAAAAATAGGGTTTTTTATAGGAAAAATGGTAACCCTATGTGGCAGGATTACCTAGATAGCTATGAGTACTCATGGAGCTTCGACAAAGGAAGAATTCAAAGTTATTAAATTTATTGAGGACCATGCCCCATTTCCAGCTTTGTTAGGCAAGATCTAGATTGAAAAAGACCAGATCCGAAGAAAAGAAGAAAAGGAAGCCCTAGAACAGAAGAAGCAAGAACTCATGGAATTTATGACTAGAAGGATCACCTACTTGATGGAATAACAAGAGAACAGATCTAAGATATTGAACACCAGGGACTTGGACGTCGAAGCTATAAGAGCATTAGAGGAACCACAGAAGACTGAAATACCTAATCCATATCTTGAAGGAGTATTACCCTCGGATGTGAAGAAATAATCTGAGCAGTGTGAAGTGACTATGTCGAGAGAAGATAGGAATCAGAACGGGAAAAGACCGACTGAGTTGAACACTATCGGGAAGAAGGCTAGAAAATTAAGTAAGAAAAAGGCGAAGATTGAAAAGTTACAAGAGATCCCAGGTGGAACACTACAGAAGGAAAAATCACAGGAATTGAACTTCCCCGAGATATCAGAACAACGACATATGGCACTTCACCATGGTGAAGAAATCTAGCCGTTGGATCGATATACCCGTTCAACTTCCACCCCAAACAGATAAAAAAGCATTAAAGGATCACCACCAGACCATTGGACCTCACCATAATGGACAGATCTACAATAATGGAAGCTTCATACCCATTGCAAGCAGACCGTTAACGAATTTCCTATTTAGCTCGTCACACCGTGTCTAAAGAACACTTTTTCCAACTGAAAATTCGAAGCCCGCAGAACTAGTGACTGTATATAGTGATCATTGCAAGCAAATTGTTCATCCTAGTGCAGTATTTGAGATCATCGTGCCCCAATTATATTTTTCGAGTGCGTATGTTCGACGAGCTCACCGCAGTTGAGGAATCCATCATAGAGGTCCTTCTCAATTTAATGACTGAGAGAGTCATGTCGGAAAGAGGAATGTCCACCGGAGTCCAAGCATCATCGACAAGAGGAGTGCAAGCCTCCCCGTCGACTGCTCGAGCAAGAAAATATCGAGCGGGTGTGGAAAGGAGAACTAAGCATAAAGACAACATAGCTAACGCAAAGTTAGTGCCATCCATCCTACCAGCTTACATACCCCCTCTAAGAGGTGCGATTAACAAGGCAGTTTCCCTAGAGACTTTGAATACACCCTAGTCACTGCATATCTACCGAAAGGAGTATGCACCTACCGCGCAGATCAAGACAAGGTTACAGCGTTGAAGTTCTGTGACTTCAACCTGGGGGACCGTAAGGTTTACAACATGCTCACCCTGTATAAGTACTTGACAAGAACTAAGAGAAATAATTCAAAGATCCTCCCTTAGCAATGGACGATGAACCTCATGCAGTCTACTTTTCTCAACGTTATGAAAATACCACACTTCGACAGACACCGGGAGGTGAATGCTTGTGTAAAATTGTTGCTAGCAAGTTACCACAGAGGATACATGTGGTTAAATCGTCACATAACTGTTGATCTAGTGCTGATCAATAGGATCATCAGGCTTGGAATGCAAGGCCCTGATCCTAAGGATTACTACCCTAGAAAGACCATGGACCGCACTCTTTCACAGAAGATTAAAGAATCTTGTGGCAATGTTGAGAAGGGGGCGCGAGGCTACAAGGTAGCCTCTATCGAAAGTGGCGCAGTGTGCCTTGCATGTCAACTAATCACAGGAAAGTCGGTACGTAAGAATCGACCTACACAAGTATCATGCTTCATAGTTGACCTCGTAGGAAAATCCGTAGAGGGACTACAGATGAACTGGGCGAAGTACTTGGTAAACCAACTAGAGATTGACTATAGAGACACCCAGGATCAGGGGCATGAATTCCATTTTAGCTAGCTTCTAATACTGATTTCTTTTGTTGCATGGGAGCTACCAGAAGGCGCAACCTTCCCAGACCTCGACCCCTTTGAGCCACTAGCCGCGAAGTTCAGTACATTGTGGTACTCGACCGACATGAACAAACAATGGGAATGTCGTTTTCCACACATATTATAACCAATTGAAAGCATCCATAGGGGGTGAACCTTGCATAGCCCCAAACACTTTATAAAGGTTCCGACCTCTGATAAAGTTTAGCATGGACTGCCACTTTATATACCTAACTCCACGCCCTGATGAGCACCAGGAACAACTTCAGTCCTATTATAAGCTGACAGAAGAAGACCTATAAGAGATCGCCAAGGAATGGTCAACGGACCTCCTTGTTTCAGCAGATCTAGCGGACATTTTAGACATCAACAAACCAAAAGTTTCAAATGACACACCTGGGCCCAATAAGACAAAGAAGACGAAGAAGCCTGAAGAGGTTCAGGATGTGGATAGCAGATCTGTAAGGACGGCTTCCATCACACCAGATCAAGGAGGTAATGGCGAAGACCTAGATGAAGTCGAACAGAGACCAGAAGATGAAGTCAAAGTTATAAAGAAGAGAAAAGGATCACCTCCAAAGTCTCCCTCCCGGAAGAAATCAAAAGCAACCGTAACTAAGATGCAAACCACTCTCACTCTGGATGACTTTAGTTTCCTCCTTGCAACTATGAATGAAGCCATAGAAGAAATAATAAAAAAGAAGGAAGTGAAGCAGGAGCAGATATATAACAGGATTGAAATTGGGCTCCAAGAAGTGCAGCAGGCACTCCAGTATAGTCGTACAATCTCTACTGCGCCTCTGCCAGAAGGAACAATAGAAGTGGGAGAAAAATCAGTTCAACTCCGCAAGATTGTTGATACAATCGAAGTACACCTTCGACATGCATAGGAAGAAAAAGCGTAGGTTACTCAGGCCTTAAATAAAGTACAAGAGGAAATCATAGAACAACGCCGAGCCACACAACACGAGAAGTTTGCTCTCCAAGAAAAAATTGAAGAAGATAGAGCAAAGATCCAAAAGGAGAAAGAGAAACTACTCACGAAGTAGATTAGGATGGAAGAAGCAGTTAATCGAGCATTATGCTCTGTCACTGGCTTAAAACAAAAGAGAGAAGGACCCTTCGAATGTCAAGTGATGAGGCTCCCTGAAGTTATTCAGCAGCTTCAGCAAAGGGTCATGGAATTAGAGCTTCAAACTATACCAAGTACCCCGCAAGAAGTGCACGACCAGTGAGAATTGAATGCTCAGAGCGCAGTTGAGAGGATTAAAACACTTGTTGCATAATGCAAATAGTTAAGTAGAAAAAGCATGCAGATATATGAACAACTATCTGAAGACCCAGAGTTGAAGAAATTAGAGTCCCAACTCCAGGAATCAAAGCAACACGCAGATACAGTATAGGTGCAGCTCAAGCTCCTGTCACCCATCGAGAGGATGAACAAATCCTAGGAACAACGCACTGCCCAAAAAATCGTTCTTACCATGCAGAACAGAGTGATGGAAGTCACCCTGAAACTCCAGTTGAGCCAGGAGGCAACCTATCTATTGTTTGAAGAAATTGAAGGCCAAGGAATAGTATTAGAACAAGTAGTTGTTACAGCCGAGCAACAACTGGAAGGACCTATCAGCGAAGCGGTTATTCAGGAATTTGCTAAGAAAGAAGCAGTAGCATAGAGACAAGTCGAAGTAGCTCGAGCCAAGCTCAAGACCTTTGAGGCAAAGTTACCCAGACCTGAGTGACTCAGGACGAGTCACAGGTGAGTGTTGGGGGGCTGTTATCCCTTGACCAAGTTTTGAGGAATACTTGTTCATATTTGACCATTTTTGGGACTTCGACAGCCTATCAAAGATGGAGTGCAAGGCGAATCGGAGATCGTGGAAGCTAGACCCCCTTTTTGGGTCCTTTTTGGGTTTTGGGGGATAATGTAATGGGACCAGGATGTCGGCCCATGGGTTTACCCATGTTTAGGCCCCTTTTTGTAATGTATAAGTAGAAGTCTAGGCTATGTAAGAAGGGACCTTTTTTAGGACACTTGAGAAGTGTCTTAGTGCTAAGAGTTGATCTGTGTGATATACTTGCAGAGCTGAGTGCAAGTATTGTAAGTGTTGAGTGCATGGGTTGTAAGAAGGTTTTATGCTTAGAGCTACTTGGGGAAGGAGGATCTAGCGAGCTGTGTAGATCTCCTGTCCTAGGCGGAGTAGATTTTGAGGCTCTGTGCTTGTAACCGATTGGCCAGAAATAATAGAGAACAAGAGTTGGTGGACATAGCCCTAGGGTGGGGGTGAACCACATAAATTTGTGTGTCATGATTTTTGTTGTTACTTACATGTGTTTTCCCTCTCTTGCTAAGTGCTATGACATGTTTAGATAGATTTACTTATGCTTTGTGCTTATTAGATGTGTATAGATGATAGATTTTATGTGTATGAAGTTGTTATGTGCTTGGTCTACCAGATCTGATCTGGTGTATGTTGCTAAGTGTTGAATCATCTTATATCTAAGTATATATTGGAATGCTCTATGTTATCTACCGAGTGAGATAAGGATTAATTCTAGGTGAACTATTGATGCTAAGTGATTTTTTAAGTGTGTAATCACATATCTGTATCCCAGCTAAGGTTGTAAACACCCAAGTCCCACAACCACCCCTGCCTCTACCTCGGATGAGACTTCATCTGCTTTGCAGGTGTTGCCGAAATGGCTGGTAGTTAGGGTTTTGTTGGTGCGTTGTTGTAGCGTTGAACCCTGGGTCTGCCCTTGTGCCAACATGGACCATGAAAAATAAAATGAAATGGGGTCCCCAACTATGGGGACTTGGGACTAGTCTAAGTTTAAGTCTAAGTTGTATTCCTAGTCCTAGTTGGTCTAAGTGAAAGTCCTAATCCTAATATGTAGGCTCATGCCTATCAAATAGTACATAATTGAAATCATCATTTTCAATGTGGGCCACTTTTTAACAATATTCCATGTGGTGCATATGGGATATTTTTATATGAACAAAGTTTCCTAGAACAATTCACATCTATGGTGTCACAGGAGGTGGGATTACCTACAAATGATTTGGGTGATTTGTTTCAAATAAGAGTTGTATGTGGTTGTTCACAATGCAAAGGAATAAGAAACATCTCTTGTTGAGTAAGCGCTAAAGAATTATTTTCAAGATAAACTTCTAAATGTTGATGGAAGTATATCTCCTATAGTTATTCCTAACCCCATAAGTCAAGTTGGGCATACAAGGGAAAAAACTAAATTTAAGATTTTTCTTGAGCCTATGAGAAATGTGTCTATCATAGCCAACCCAAGCATGTTTACTACTATCCCATCATGAAGTGATAAGTGTTTAGATACCCAAGACAATTGTTGGACCTATTATTAAAACTAGGTGATCTAAGGTGGTGGGTGCAATAGTGAAGAGTTTGCTAAAGATAAATACACAATAAAATATTTCACAATATGATGTTAGGGAAGACCTTTTAGATATTTGCTTACCTCCAACTTTAGAATTTACTTAAAACACATCATTTAATCACACTCTCTTTCATGCATGGTTCAATGTTAAACCATTTCTTACAATTGGATAACTTTTCCCCTTTTGTGGTAACAACTATGTAATTTCCCCCTCTAAAATGCTCATGTACTTGAAACCGACGCATATAAATGACATGTGAATGGGGCCAACGTTGAAATATTTTCAATTTGTTTTTGTATGGACTAAAATTTGACATGGTTAGAATAGACACATGAATTGACAGTATGGGAGGGTTTCCAGACTCAAACATGACTCTCACATACAATTCGACAATCAAACAAGAGGCCTGTAGAATAATTTATGTGAATGGGGACAATGTTGAATTTGTTTTCAATTTGTGCTTGTATGGACTGAAATTTCATGACATGTTATGACAACACACATGCATTGATGGTATGGGAGGGTTTTTGGACTCAAACATGACTCAAACAAAGAATTTGACAATCAAATATTCTTTGGTTATTCTATCAAAACCCAAAAATAAGGTGTGCCTGCTCATGTACTTGACCATGCTTATAAGTGACATGTGAATGGGGTCAACATTGAAATTTTATTACACCAAGATCTACATGGTCAAAGACCAGGTTTACCTAGAACACATCTGGGGGCCCTAGAACACATCTAGGGTCTTATCCACCAAGGTAAAAGACCAAGGATCAACCCATGCATTAAGAAAGGGTTCCTCCGAAGAATGGATCTTGCAACTACTATTAGAGAATATCTTAACATTGGTTTAGGGATCTTGCAGCTGCTATTAGATTGCTATTAGAGAATGGACAATGATTGATATTTGTGATAGTTTTAAATAATTTTTTTGGGATATTAGAGAATATCTTAGGCATATACCTAAATATTAGGTATATTAGGTATATGCCTACAAAAGGCTTATATAAGTCACAAATATTAGCTCAAATGCAGATCCAATGTGATATCTTGAAATAAACCATCACTTGTATAACATGTATACCCTTATAATTCATAACCACTATCCTCTATAACTTAACCCCTATAACCCCTTACCTCCAACATGCATCAGTGTTGATTCTTAACTCATATAACACACTCATAGGATTGCAAACAACCCATACAATGGACTCATGTGTTGGCTGGAGCACTAGTCATTCAAGGCTCTTGATCTCAACAATATTCAACAATATCTTAAGGCACCACTTGTTTTCCTTCCTCGACCATGGTCAAGATCCTATGATAGATTCTCAGTGCACAAAACCTCCTAATGGAGTCTATATATTCCAACTCTGATGCTAAAAAACCCTTATCTGATAGGGCTTGTGTTATGGTAATTTGAAGGTATTGTTCATGGTGATTGATCCTAAGAAGTGATGTTTAGGGAATAAGGTCCAAGTTTTTTCCTCCTGGCCTAACCATGGCATTTGAGATCAAGAAGGTCAAGTTAGGTCTTAAGACCCTTCTTGCCCCCTTAACCTGCATGTTAATCCCTCAAGACCCATTTCTATTGTACAAAAACTACTCATGGCACTATTATATCCTGCTTTGGATTCTAAAGAACACCAACTACAACCCTGAGAACCATTCCTAATGGGGGGTCTGGCACATTTTTATTTAGGGCATATGTTTTGGTTTAATAATGGTACTTGTATCCCTCAAATATTCCAAAAATAACCTATAAGGGTCCTATGTGATGGCTCAAGGACTTGTCCAACACCATATCCTAAGAAGTTGTGTGGGTTGTAGTTGTTTTTCATAGAAGTTAAGCCTAAGAATGTTCACTTAGGGAACACGTACTACTCCCTTGTTTCCCTCCCTTGACCTTGGTTAGACCTTGAGACACATTCTTGGTTCAAAACTAACTTATTCATGGTGCCCAAATTCCACTTTGAGGTGAATGATATGTTACATAGGTCATATGTGGTGGTTTGACTACTTGTCTATGGTTCTTGAGCTTGAGAAGCAAGGTTTAGGTTTGAAGACTCTTGTTTCCTTTCATCAACTATAGTCATGAACCTAAGACCCATCCATGATGATCAAGAAGAACTCATAATGTCACCCATATTCAACTGATTGGATGCCAAAGACTCCCTAGAGAGGACTCATATCATGGTTTTTAGGTGTTGTCGATGGTGGTTCATGAGCTCAAGAAGGTTTAGTTAGGGCTTTAGGCCATTGTTTCCAACTTGCCATATTTATGCCTCTACACCCATTTTCAATGTACAAAACCTAATCATGATGCCTATATCCCTCTTAAAGGCCAATTAAGTTATGTTATGTCAATTTGAGGACTTGTTCAAGGCTCTTGATGATAACTTGCTCACCCATCCATGGTCTTGTGTGGTGACCTAAGGACTTTTTCATGGTGCTTGAGCTAGATATGGAATAGAAATTGCATTTATTTCATCTTAGAAATTAATATTATTGATCTAATGTGCCACAATTAAGGCCTTAAACCACAACATAGACCCTTTAAAGTGGACCTTTGGCATACAAGTGGGATATGGGTGTGATTAGGAGTTTTTGCATAGTAAGGATGGGTCTCAGATCCTTGACCATAATTAAGGGGAAAAAACAAGGGACTTACACCATAAATGGATATCTAAGGCTTATTATCCATGAACATGAACTCAAATCACAAAAAAGACACTTTAGAGGTAACTTTTTGCCTCTAAGAAGAATGTGGGTACTATTATAGGTTCTTATGCATAGGGGATGGGTGTCTTAAGGCACTTTATATGGTCAAGTGGGGGGAATAAATCATGCATATCAACCATATACCATATATTAACTAATTATATATATATATATTAACTCCTCCCCCTCCTGTGAGTCTTTTGAATTTTCGAATCAATAAGGTCGGGTCCACATTCATGCACAATTGATCTTTAGTTTCACATTTGTTTATTATTTTTAATGTTTATTATTTTTGTTTTTAATTTTATATATATATATAT
>ML787932.1:304668-330118 GCA_009831015.1 Picea engelmannii | reverse complement strand
ATTAAGAGGAGCTTTCCAAGATAACCATAGTTTTTGTTGAGTTAAAATGTTAGGAAGGTTGGTAGTGTGACAAATATTTTGAAATTGAACTATAATCTGGGTATAGGCTAGACAATCTAAGAGAAAGTGTTTTTCATCTTGAAACCTCTTAGTGTCACAAAGGTGGCACACTCTTTCATCACATGGCGTTTTAGGAATTGACCAACACCCAATTTCACTATGGAGCTCATGAGAATTTGTTCTTATTTTAGCAATGCTTATTTTTTTCTTTACACTTGTCAAAACCAAGAAATAATTTTGATCTTCTAGATTAGGGTTGATTACCTCCTTATAATACGTTAACTTTATTTTTCCCTCTAACTATGTATCACACCACATTTTCTCCTTAAATTTTGATTTAATAATAGTTTTAATAGTATCCTTATTCTGCAAAATGGTCTCTTCCATGATTCCCCAATGGCTTAGCCAATACTGGGCATCTTTATGCATCCCCACTTGAGTTGAAGTTCGTTACAGCTGGAGTTTGAAGAAATTTTAGGAAGCCTCTTGTATTCCATGTTGTTTAACTTGTTCTTATACATTAGGTATCTAGTCATAGTTATGCTCTCAATGGGGGGAGGCTTGATTCTAAGAGGAGGATAGGATAGGGTGTATTTACTTTAATTTTGAGATTATATATTATAAAATTCTTTTTTATTTTCTCTATCTTTCTTCATGATTCTCAAGAGATACTGCATCCCCAAACTTCACATCCATATAGAATAATAGATGTAACAAGAGTCTCAAAGAGGAGTTTCTTCTTATCCCATATCCAAAGATCGATTGATTTCCAATTGTTTTCAAGCCCATAATAAGCTTTCCATCTTCCAATTATCCTTTTCTCAATGCTATAATTCTAGTTGACCTTGTGGTGAATATCGATTCCAAGATATTTGTATGAAGTCACTTCCTCCAAGTTTTTGTTGTCATATATGAAAGTATCATAAATGATCTTATTGGATTTAATGATCATGACTTTAGTATTGTAGTATTAACAATCATACCCATATTGGAGCAAAAATCCTTGAGGATTCTTAGTTTCTTTCCAAGACTATGGGGACTACTCGCCATAAGAATGATATCACTAGCATAAAGAAGAAGATAGATGACTATACCAGTGAGAGTAGGGCCAACACAACCCGCTTCTTCCAAACAATATTCTAACTTGTCAATGTATATGCCAAAAACAATAGGAGACAAGGGACAACCTTGCTTGACTCCAATATTACAGTTAGTTTATTTCGACCAACCCTCAGTTTTCTTAAACTTGGAAATAACATTCTCGTACAACCTTATTATAGCCTCCCTCAACTCGAAAGGAAATTTGATCTCTTCCAATCTATCCTAAAGGTTTTTCTAGGAACCATATAAAAAGTTTTTCTAAAGTCAACAAAAAAACAAAACAAATTGGTTTTAGTATTACGGAACTCCCCTGCAATGATCCTAAAGGTAACAAGATGGTTCACAGTTGAATTATATCTCCTAAATCTGGCCTGAGCTTTATCACTTTTACCGTGACTTTCTAGCCATAGGCTAATCTTCTTTTCCAAAATAATTATGTATAGCTCTGCTAAAATCAGGCTAATCATAATGGCCCTATAATTAGAGGGAATGCTTCTATCCCCATTTTTAAAAATAGGAACAATGAAGCTTTACATCCAGGGTTTAGGGAAGCTTTGTTTGACTACTAAATTGAAGAGCTTGTGTATTTTAGGAATGAGGATAGGCCCTCCAATTTTAAAAATCCCAGCTTGGTAGCCTTCAATGTCCTTAGCTTTCCCATTTGCAAGCCGCTTAACCCCGAACTCTATGTCATCCAAAGAAAAAAGGCCATCCACTGTAGGGACAATAGGAATGGTGTCCAGGGAATTAGAGAACTCGTAAAGACTTTCAAGGTAGGAATACCAGATCCTTAAGGGAATCATATTATTTTCTTTAGTATTGTGGATTATAATTTTCCTTCGGAACTTCCTAGGATCATGCTTAGCTAGTTGTGAAAGTCACTATTTCCTTTTATTTATATAGTGCCTTTTTTCCTTTTAATTAGGGATTTGTATATATTGATCTTATCGAGTTTTAAGGACCCATTAGAAGCATCCCTAATGGATTTCCTAGAAATTTTACATTATTTATCATACCCAAGGTTGGTTGTTCTATTATTCTTTTTACAGGACACCTCGAAAGAGAACTTCTTAATAGAAGTGGAAAGGGTAGTTGTAAAATTACAATAGAGGTCTTCAATGTTGTCCTTATAAGTTAGGAAATGTAATTCACTATTTAAATCCTTTAAGAAAAGATCAACTTTATTTTTTTCAAAGAGTGGTTGCCTTTAATTATTAGAATTTTCTTCAATGACATTCATGTGCATGACAAAGTTTAGAGTTAGGGTTAAAGGTCTATGATTAGAGTCGGGTTCATGGTCATTTAAAAGTTTAAAAGTTACTATTTGGTTGGGAACAAGGATATCAAATATCACATAATCCACAACACTACTACCTAGTCCATGAATACAAGTCATCTGGTTGGAATTTGGCCACTTCATAACCCCATTGAAAATTATTAGGTCTTGAGAGTTGTAGAGCTTGAATAGCTCAGTACCAAACAAATTCTTGGTTAGCTCTTCAGGTATTATTTTGTAGCTATTAAATAAAACAAGGTCCTCATCTAGCCATAAAGGATTATTGTTGGAATCATTGCTTAAAACAATAGCTTGGTTAGTTGTAGTCTAAGCATTAAAGTCTCCTAGCAGCAGGATATTACCTTCATTTCTCAAACTACAAATATCTTGTTCTAAATTATTATAGGGACAATTTTTATCTACATTGTTTTTCTTATAAAAAGCAAAATTAATAGGTACAAAATAAAAAATTGATATATACATCTTCTGAGCATTGATGTCTGAAATTTATGTCCAAATGTACTAATTAAGAGGGTCGATCTTATGAATTTGAATGTGAGGAGAAATGATCTTTCTAATATAACATACTATGCCTCTTATCCCTCTACGGTAGGACTTTTTGTTCCATGTCGACCACAAGATAAATCCCTCTATGTCAGGGACCTTGGACTCTTCATGCTCCCATGTTTCATCTAGACAAATAATATCAATATCACTCAAGATCCAACTTAACATAGGACCTTTGCACCGTGGAAAACTATGACAGTTCCAAAAAAGGATCCCGAGTGTCCCAAATTCCTATTTATTATTATCCTTTTGGTCTCTATCCCTAACAATATATTTTTGATTTCTAATTATCGCCAATTTTCCTTCTTTCCTTGCTTCTTTTACCTTTTGAACTTCCTTCCTTAATGCAACTTTGTCTTCAGGAATGAGATCTTCATTTATAAATATTCTTGACCCTTTTAAGCTCGGAGGTTTACTGAGTATGCTATATTTATGTTTATTGCAACTTACTTTGACACAGATCAACCTATCTTTATGTTCAATTATTTATCCTAGCCTCTTTGCTTCTATGAGGTAATTTGTTTCATTTTGTGATTTATTTTTTGGTTCTTCTTTTACTATTGCTAGTGTATCCTCCTCTTGTTGTTCTTTTATACCAAAAATTATGAGATTCAAGGCTCTTTTATTACACTCGTGATCCAATTCGATTAGCTTATTCATTTACTCTTTGATGGATTTGATATCCAATTTGTTTTCTAGACTACTTAGGGCCAAATTGTTGATCAATTCTTCTTCTATCTCTTTAATCCTATCTCACAAGTTGTGATTTTCTTCAACCTCTCCTTCTTGGGTTGATTGATTTTGTTTTTCCATTTCTTGAATTCTAGCCTCCATCATCTGCAATTGACTCTTCAACCCTAACAATCTATCCTCTATATGTGTTTAAAGCGTATCTTCGAAGAGTCTAAATTTTTTATCAAGCATTCCCTCTAACTCTATTTGGTGTTTTACCTCTCTTTCTTCACTCCTTTTTTTTTATGGTTCTAACTCTATTTGGAGTTTAGCATCTCTTTCTTCTCTCCTTTTTTCTAGTGATGCTACATATTCGTAAAGACTCTCTAGGGTGACTTTGTGGGGCCTCCCCCTCACAGGATGAGTTTTTGGAATAGGTGGTGGGGTGCTCATAATGAAAAAGTGGAGAAAATAAGTAGAAATTGACTCACCATATTTATTGACAAGCGCCCAAGTGCTTAGCAATTTCAAGAATCCAAGGTAGATTCACTCAAAACCATAGAGATCATATTCACTCACAACCGACAATTCAAAATCGTGTGTTGAAAACCGCAGGGAATACAAAACCACGGAGAGTAAAGATACCATGTTCAAAACTACAGAGAGTGAATATACATGCATTCAAAACCACAAAGAATTATCCAGGAGGAAATAATAATAAGAACCGCAGAGAATACTCCTGTTCAAAACCGCAGAGTGAAGATAACTCGTTCAAAACCGTAGAGAAGATACCCTCGTTCAAAATCACGGAGAAGATATCCCCATTACCGTCAAGAATACCCTCGTTCCTAATAATCTTTAAATGAATTTAAATTGATATTTAATAGATTTATGATAGGAATAACCTAATTTTGATATTTAATATAGCCGTAGGCTAAAGATTCTATGAAATGAAGATTTTTTCCGGGGATATTTACCCAAAATCTGACGAGAAATTGTTGGATTCATAGATTTAAGTGATTATTTCTGTAGAATCTGAGTTCCTTGAGAGTTTTTCAGCATGTTGAATCCATTTCTGCATTTAGAAATGAATTATGAACAACAAAAGATAGTGATTCATGTAAATTTATATCGTCGGGCCAACACTCTTTATATATATATATATATATATATATATATATATATATATATATATATATAATACAAAAGTTAAAAATACCAAAAAAAAAATTAAATACAATTAAATTTAAAATTTTTTAAAAAAAAATAAAAAATTAGATACAATTAAAATTAAATAAAAAATTGAACATGAAACCCAACCCGCCACCCCTCCATGCCCCCTCACCCCTCGGCCCTCTCCCTCTCTCTGTTTGCCTCCTCTTCTACGGTCACTCAACAATGCCCCATCTCTCACCCAACGCTCGTGAATCTTTTTTAGAAAAAATGGACATTGCCTAAACATTTTTTGGAACAAAACATGGAAAATTAGCCCATAAGCAATATGTAGCCCCTAAAATTATATATACTCTCTCAAAACTCTATAGCTACTAATCTAAAATGATATATACACTCTTAACTTCCTAAAAACTTGCATTTCGCATATAGACCATATAGCTACTAATATAAAACTATATATACACTCTCAACTTCCTAAAAATCTTGCATTCCTCACATAGAGCACCACACAAATTAAAGACAAACAAATGTTGTGGATATTGATGGGAAAAGAAAAATCGAGAGGATCGCATAGTGGATATAATGTCGGTCATAGTCTAAACATTCTACCTTTTAGCCATTTTTCAAGGATATTTGCCCGAAATCCAGTGAGAATTGTTGGATCTACATATTTGAGTGGTTAATTCTATATAATGTAAGTGCCTTAGAGATTTTCAACACACTGAATCCATTTATACATTCAGAAATACAATTTAAACAACATAAAATTGTAATTTAATACGAGATTCCAACAAAAAAAATCAAAACTAAAATAATTAAACAATACCATAATTAATATAATATGTACATTTTTTACATAGGTTAATCAATAAACCATTTCATATCTATATAAAATGTAGTCATACATGAGCAATTTGAAAGTGAACTACACCATTGTATATTGAAAGAAGATATACTCACATGGAGAAAATGTTAATAAAAATTCAATTAATTATCTACGTAGTAGAGCACATACTCACTTTAAGTAAAGACTTTTATATCTTTCAAATTAAAGAGGTAAAGGTATAATAATGTGAGGATTCATTTTAAAGATAGCTTAATCATATATTTAAAAATAATATTGATGAATCTTATTAATAAGAATGTTATTTTGGATATATGAGGGTTGGGTATGCAAAAACCTTAACTTTAAATAATTATCAAGATATATTAAATATTGGATTCTTAGAAAGAGAAAGGGTTCTAATTTTTTGGTATTGTTATTGTTCCATAGTTGAGTACAGTATTTAGGAGTGGGATAATAAAGCATAAGATTTTAGAGGGTCCAAAACCCTAACACTAATTGGGGTTTGAGGCATGCAAAAACCTTAACTCTAATCTTAAACAACCAGTACACCACTAGAAAGAGAAGAGGTTCCATTTTTTTGGTATTGTTATTGTTCCATAGTTGAGTAGAACATCTAGGAGTGGGATATTAAAGCATAACAAAGGAGGCAGAATATTATGTAGTAGCCATTCAAGCTTCTATGAAAACTCAAAAGAGAGAATAGCATAGGCCCCACCTTCTACTTGAGTTTTCTTCTATATTGAGTTACCCAAATCACATATTGTATTTGAATTTACTTGTTTCTTTCATTTTAGTTTGATTATTTCCATAATTTTGAACACTACACTAATAATATTAAATCTAAGTTGTAAACTAATAAACTCTATAATAAAAAATATATATATATATTGTAAAATTTGTTATGACGAACTTAACTATTTCAATTTTAATGAAATATCTATAACATTTTAAAAATCACTTTTATACCCACCTTATTTACCAATCCCTCTTAAGTAAACAGTGAAATACAAACACAAAGAAAAAAAGTAAGTCCTAACTCTCCATAGAAGTTACAAAGGCCATTACAATGTCCAAAGAGATTACAAAGAGAATTACTTTATGTCCATCCGTTAAAAGGTTCATAGGAGAATTAAAAACCTTTAAATATGAAATGGAGCAAGAAACCTCATCCAAACCTTCCACATTGACGTAGCCCTAGGAAAATGGAGCAGGAAACCTCATCAAACCCTTCCACATTGGCGTAGCCCTAGAGTTCAAAAGTTCCGAGGCTATGAAAAAGGAGAGACGTAAAGAAAATAATTTATGAAAGGAAAAATGTAAAGGAAAGAATTTATGAAAATGGTTAAATACATATAAGGATTTTATTTTAAAATGTGTGTTTTATTTATTTAAATGTTTTTTTAAACAGACTTAATAGTAGATATGGAAAAATTATTAGTTTAATTTTTTTTATTAAAAAATAATGAAAACTACATAGTTTAGTATAGTAATGATGTAAAATATAGTATTGTGTACAATGTAATAATGAGACATAATATAGTCTTATGTAAGGTAAATTTTACTTATATCCATAGTATAATAATAGAAATTTTCATCGTAGTGACTTGTTACTTAGGTACTCCTGAAGCATAAGACATGCTTGTGATAAATGCTTGTCAGACGTTTTGGTGTAACATATTTCTAAATATTGGTAAAACATCAATTTAGACAGTGAAATTTACCTATATTGTAAGAGCTAATTCTTGTTATAAATGCTTGCCTTTTGACGTTTTGATGCAACGAATATTAAAGTTTAACCTACACTTAAAAGTTCGACAATTACATTTCCCTAGCACAGGCTTGTTATAAATGCTTGTATGGACGTTTTGATAGCACAGGCTTGTTATAAATGCTTGTATGGACGTTTTGATATAATAATAGGTTTGATAAAGGAATTTGGTAAACATCAAATGTTCACCCATATTTGAAAAGGTGAACAATCGTACATACATATATTGTAAGAGCACATCAATTAATTTATAATGCAAACGCACTTCATGGAAGAAATCTAGACTCTTTTTCTGCAATAATGTTCAATCAAGGTAAAACTCTTACCATACTAGTTTCAGAAACTTAACATCAGTAATATATGGAACAGTTGGCAGTGCCAAATTTCTGAACACTGCATTCTAGATTGTGTAAATGTGCCTTACCACCCAGCTACATCCACAACATAACTTGTATTGATTAAAGATTTTAATCAGAGATTAATGGTCGCTGTCAATATCCACCCTTCTACGTAACATTGAATAATGATGTCACAAGAATTATAGGTAGTCTGATCAATGTTGACAGTTAATATCCACCCTGTTACGTAACAATGAATAATGATGCCACAAGAATTATAGGTAGTCTGATCAATATTGATAGTCAATATCCACCCTGCTATGTAACAATGAATAATGATGCCACAAGAATTATAGGTAGTCTGATCAATATTGATAGTCAATATCCACCCTGCTACGTAACAATGAATAATGATGCTACAAGAATTATAGATAGTCTGATTAATGTTGATAGTCAATATCCATCCTGCTAAGTAACAATGAATAATGATGCCACGAGAATTATAGGTAGTCTGATCGATGTTGACAGTCAATATCCACCTTGCTACTTAACAATGAATAATGATGCCACAAGAATTATAGGTATTCTGATCAAAGTTGACAGTCAATATCCACCCTGTTATGTAATATTGAATAATGATGCCACGAAGAATTATAAATAGTCTGATCAATGTTGGCAGTCAATATCCACCCTACTACATAACATTGAATAAAGATACGACCAAAATTATTGACAGTCAATATCCACCCTGTTACTTAACATTGAATAATATCCACCCTACTACATAACATTGAATAAAGATAAGACCAAAATTATTGGCAGGCAATATCCACCCTGTTACTTAACATTAACATAGAATAAGGATACTACCAGAATTATATATCTTCAGATCAAAAGCAATTCATTCAATGGTAAAACTTGAGATTTTGAAAACCATTAGCAATTCACTCAATGGTAAAACTTGAGATTTTGAAAACCATGGTAATGGTAGGAGTTGAGATTGTCAAAACAATTTTATAATGGAAAGGTTGAAATCCGCTGCCTCACTCAACTGCACATAGCTGCTGATCTCTGCCAGAACTCATGGTAAGTTTGGGCAAACTATTTATTAATTTTAACTTTTTTTAGTTTCTGGTTGGAGTCGGAGAGACAACTCTGCACAAATTATTAATGAGAAAGACCTTATAATAAAGGTAGCGGCCCAGCCCAGCCCAGCCCACTGTGTTCCGTGCACAGGTAAGGCGAGACATTTAATGTCATTGGACTTTATGGGTAACTTCTTTTATTTATTCACCTTTATTCGGAATTCTTATTGATTGGCTGTACCAGTACGAGTAAAGGTCTTACTTCCTATTAATTGCCCAAATCTCAGAAAGATCCAGACATTACTATTTAGAAGAAGATCCCGGGTTCGATTCGGTTAAGTATGGGCGGTTTTTTTTCCCAGTTTCTGTAGATATGGGTGCGTGCTGCATTTCCACCATGTCATCAATGGGGTGTTTTAGTCTCCATTTCTAGTCATCTTCCAATCAAGTGTTTCACTTATGGATTGCAGCTGTTCTACTTTGCTTACTCTCATGATGTCCACTTCTCCTTTCAAAGGGCCCCCCCATAAAGAAGGATGGAGCCTACTTGCTTTAGGATTCTTCACAAGTGATATTATTAGAACCTGTTAAAGTAGATAATATAGTAAGTGGCACAATTATAAAGTTATCTTTAAATTGTTATTGTAATTATTTTATATTTTCAAAAAATATTTATAAAACATTTTTAAAGTTATAAAATTAATTTAATTTTTAACAAAATTAAAATAAATAAATAAAATTAAATCAAAATTTTCATTTATTGAGACATACACATAACATAATTAAAGACATGCTTTGGAAGTCAGTTATATGTTATCATCAAGCAAAGTAAAACCTTTAATTGATATTTATTTTTTTTTAAATCAAAATTTTCATTTATTGAAACATACACATCACATAACATAATTAAAGACATGATTTGTAAGTCAGGTATATGCCATCAAGCAAAGTAAAACCTTTAATTGATGATTTATAGGATCATTTCCACCTAAAACCATATTGTCCATGCTAAAAAAAAATGGACTCATGTCGCCCTTGTAAATATATGATTCAAAGGTTTGCATAGCCCATAAATGCTAAACGATTCTTATAAGTAATGGGTGGTTGAACACATACTTGGTTACACCTCCTATGTCATCTCTATTTGGGTATTTGGGTCAAAGTAAGCACATGGGTGTCCATATTTGAAGTTTGAGCATTTACATTTCAACTAATTTAACTCGAAGCTCAAGTCTAGTTTATAAATAAAAGCTATGGCTATGCAAACCTTAAGTGGATTGAATGAAAGTAGTGTTATGTTAGTGGATTGAAGCTAAAGGGTTTTAAGTGCATTGTCTATGTTCATTATCCACTGAGTTTACTTACACTCACTCTATCCATTTTTTTAATCCGGAGTGATTATTCACAAGGGGAAGTGTTACTCATTCATCTTTAAAGATTGAGATTGATACCTTTAAAGGACTATGTGCATTGCCTCTATTTGTTGGATTACTGAGAAGGGGTGAATCAGTAATAGAGTTTTTTAATCCTTTTAACCACAGTATGTAAGTGTTATGTATCTTTATGATCAATATAACATTATCATCCAATAAGTGCAGAGTAAATAAACCATAAACAATGAACAATCACACACATGCACAGTACACCAGTAATTTTACGTGGAAACTCAATGCGGGAGAAAACCACATAATGTTTTTTATTATATGTCTTCAAGAATTACATTTATTGAAAGCACCAATTTTTTTTGTTCTCCAACTGCAACTGGAAGGAGGCTCTGACCCCCTATATTTCCAGGCTACAACTCGAGGGAAGCTCCAACTCCCCAATTCTCTAGCTACAACCAGAAGGAGGCTACAACCCCCTATGTTCTCCGGCTGCAACTGGAAGGTGGCTACAACCACATATCCTTGCCCCGTCTTGTCGCCCTGAAATATAAGTAAAATGATGAAACCACTGGCACACTATCACTGTGAGATATATCGATGTAAACCTGTACCAATCTGTGCCAACAACCTGTAACCAGCATGTGCCACTATCATGTAACCAACATGTACTTGTACCCAGCCTGTACCAACAAAACCCAACAGGTACGCGACCTGTATGTTCTACAATGTGAGTATGTATGCGCCCTTTCTATACTGCAACTCACGTATGTACATGGCCTTTCTGTATTGCAACCTATGTATTCCTTCTGAAAACTAGGATTTTCTCTCTCTTGAAAAACTCTAACCCTCTACAGCCTCTATCACATCAACATGCAACCTGTCACTGTGTCCATACTGTAAATGTGTCCTATGCATATATCCTCATATGTATCATTTAACCAAATGCATCTATATGTCTCTAGCCATGTGCCATACAAGTGTGTATAATCATGAAAAAGTATAATAGTTGTGACATGGACTAAACATCAAACCCTTATTGATAAACAACCTCTCAACACATCAACCACTTCACAAATACAAGCTCTCAACCATGTACCACAAAAACCCTTAACCATATGCCAAGAAATACAAGATGTGCCTCAACACTTCACAAGATGTACCAATGATAAATAGTAATTATACCAGCACTATATTTCTGTATATTTGACTTATACAATGAGTGTCATGCAGCCAATAGCCTCTCTAGAGAAAATCCTCAAACCCCCATAACCATATCTCATGTAGACAACAATATCCAACTATACATAGAAATAAGACATACCTATAGAACCTGTAGATAGATCTGATGTACCTGATCATTGTAGACCTTCCTAGGAGCTTGCTTTCAGACTCTAGAGACCTAGCATCTTCATCTTCTCGATTTTTTTATGTTTTTTCTCACATGTACATGCGCTTTTATATTGAAATCCCATGTATGTATGCACCCTTCTCCATTGTGGCATGCGTACACCTCAAAAGCTAGGGGTTTTTCAGTATTTTCTGTAATTCTGAAACTTTCACTGTCAACCCTTCATGCTACCTCAGACTTGCACAACTTCATATGTATCAATTAGTACCTACAATAAACCTTCACAATAATAGATATTCAATGTGCTCAATAGGTGCTAATAGGAGAGTCTTGCTCTCTTATTTATACTTCCATGTAGCTTCCTCAAGGGGTTACCTTCTAACAAACTTAACCCAATTTCCTTCTTTTAGGGCTTACCCACTTCTAACCCACTTTGCTACAAATAGTAAATTCTCCACTTCTAGTTGCAACTAAATTATTTTTAATTATTTTCTTATTGCAACAACGTAACCCATAATTAACTCTTAGTTTCACCCACTTGACTAGTCAACCTTTTTCTAGGAGCTTCTAGAATACTTTGACTTCTTTGACCTTCTAGATAACTCATGAGGGTTCTCCAACTTCACAAGGCCAAAACTATCTAACCATGAGGAGTTATGTGACATTCCACATATCACTAGAAATGGAATGACATGTACTATCCATATAGAATAGTTTTACTTGCAAATATTTTAATTTTCATATCATTATACATCAATCAAATTGAATTCCCTTAATCATATTGTTGGGGCTACCAGAATTTGATATCGGACTTGCTTCAAGGATTGACATCAAATTTCAACCAACCCAATTAATCAACAATCTCCCCCTTTGGCATTGATGGCAACACTGAAGTCATATCGCTCATACTCCCCCTGTGAGCATGCCTATGTGCTCTCTCTCCAAGCATCTAACTCTTTATACTGCATCTAGTGAATCTGACCATCCCTCTGTGCTTTCTTTCTGAGCATCTGACTCTTTATCCTACATATGGTGAATCTCTCCCCCTTTGACATCAATGGAAAAGGTAACTTCTTGTCCGGGGTTGCTCCCCCTAACTAAATTGTCCTTGGGGTTGCTCCCCCAGCCTGAACTCTTCCTGAAACTGCTCCCCCAACCTGAATTGTCCTCTTATGGTGTTTCCTCGTGTAAATCTAAGACATATAAGATAAGCATTCAAAAGAATTCATTTTAGAGTAGAAATTACCTTGAGTCTCTGACAAAGATACTCAAAGGCTTCCATTGGAAGCGGTTTTATAAATATATATGCAACTTGTTCTTTTGTTCCCACATATTCAACATTGATGTTCTTCTCTGCAACTTGTTCCCGTAGAAAGTGATACTTGATTGTAAAGTGCTTTGTCTTGGAGTGCATTATCAAATTCTTTGATATACTAATGGTGCTTGTATTATCATAATATATTGGAATGGGCTCATCATACTCAACCTGTATATCTATCAAAGTTTGTTTCATTCATAGAACCTATGTACAACACGTTGTTGTTGCAATATACTATGTTTCGATTGTAGACAATGATATTGATGATTGTTTCTTGCTTAGCCAAGATACCAAACACTCACCCAAGTAGAATGTTGCTCCATTGGTGCTTCGTCGGTCATCAATGCAACTTGCCCAATCTGCATCTGTGTAGGCAATAAGTGATAGATCCTTTCTTTTTGGATACCATAATCCAAACTCTTATGTACTCTTGAGATATCTAAAAATCCTCTTCACTACTAGAACATGTGATTCATTTGGTGTTGCTTGAAATCGTGCCACCAGTCCAACTGCATGCATTACATATGGTCTGGATGTTGTCACATAAAGTAATCTTCCAATCATTGACATGTACTGCCTTTGATATGTAGACATTGAATCATCATATTTACTCAACTTGCAACTAGTTTGCATAAGAGTATTAACTAGTTTGCAATCTTCCATTCCGAACCTCTTTAACATTTCTCTTATATACTCAATTTGAGAAATAAAAATAACTTGGTTGATTTGATATATTTGAAGACCCAAAAAGAATGATAGTTCTCCAAGTAATGACATTTCAAATTCATTTTGCATATCCTTTGCAAATTTCTGGCTTAACCTGCCATCATCACTTCCAAAAATAATATCATCAACATAAACTTCAATTAATAAAATACTATCTTGAGTTACCTTGATGTAGAGGTTGATGTCTGCATTTCCTTTTCTGAACACTGATTGTTGTAGATATATGTCTAGTCTAGAAAACTGATGCAGGAGCATCGCCAACAAAACACAAGCGGGAGACAATTGGACGCACTAGTGCGTATTTTGAAATGTTTTTGAATTTCAAAGATCAATGTATTAATGTAATATCTGACAAAACCTTTGAATTATGAACATATTTAATGATCAAAGGCTGAGCCATCGCGTAAGATTGATGGGGGAGATGTATTTTTTTTAATGTGAAATATTGCAACACAGATCTAGAGCTTTCGCTCTCATCTGTCTGAATCAATATTCATTGTAATAGATGTTAAGTAGTTGATAGCATTTAATTTTGATAAGACAACATAGAGTAGTTGGAGGGAAAGGCTCGAAGAGGACTCCTTTTGTAAAAAGCTTTGTAATAATGCCCAATAGTTATTGTTGGAAGGCTGCTGATAGAAGATAGTTGATTCACAATGTATATGTTAAGGAGTAGTGAAGAACAGTGTATGAATGTATGTAAGTTTCAGTTGAATGAATATAACAGAAGAATAGTGTCCCAAAGGCATGTGGTTGTTGTGTCTATCTGAATGAGTGAATGGTAGACTTTCTGTTAATGTCAATTCTCTGTTATTCCTTGTTTTTTGTATCCATGAATGCAATTACAGGGTTGAATGTATGAGTCACTGTGAAGAGTATTTAAGTTCCAATTGTTTCTCTTCATTGAGTGAGTGCAAGGTTTGCATAGTGCTCGCAAGGAGTGCATGATTGAGTCTGTTTCGACCCGAAAGATCAGAAGAGATAACAAAACTTGTGTATGCAAGGATTACATCAACACCCACAAGAAGTGCATGATAGATTTGTCAGACTCGCAATCTCAGGAGAGGTAGCGTGATTCCAGTCACAAGAGATAGAAGCAGTTGGAGAATAGTTGTAAGGAGTGTGAATCCATCCACAAGAATAAGTTAAGTTGTGAACGGAAATATGTTGCAAGGTGTACACAAATCGAGGTTTCAACCAAGTGTTGAAGGAGGTATTCAGGGGAACCAGAGAAATCCGAGGAAGTAAATCTCAGGAGGGAGAGTGGTGGAAATTATTCAAGGGAAGAAGTCCCTGAAGTCTTCACTGAAAATCAGTGGAAGAAATTCATTCCGAGAGGAGGGAGGCGAACGATTCCAGACCATTAGATCTAGGAAAGCTATGCGGAGGATAGTCGAGAAGTGTTTCAACACTTCAGAGTTTGGAAAGTTTGAAATCTTGACGAAAGTGAAGTTGTGAACTGATTCTATTCGTTGATCATGAAAGAAGCACATGGAAACGGATTAAGGAATTTGGGAATCCGAAGTCTGGAGTTTCGCGAGCGAGAAACCTAGAGTTTCGCAAAGTTGCAAATCCTAAACCAATGTGGAGCCAACATATTTGAGGAGACGCGCGGTGAGAGCTCGAAGATTCAGAGCAACACATTTCGGGAAGAAGAGAAGGAAGATTTTGGGATATCCCCGAAGCTCGAGTTGCGAAGGGGTAGACCCACGGTCATAGTCGTGGTCACTAGAGAAGAAAAGGGACCCAAAGAGTCGCTTCGACTCAGTATTTTAAACGATCCAAGACTGGGAGGTCGAGCAGCCCTTTGGAGGGAAGGGGGGTCTACACCAGAGTAGTATCAGAGCGAGTACAAAATTGACTTCTGTAGGGAGAAAAGTAAATTGATATTGACGAGGGGTATTAGAAGCATCAACACAATGCCACCTAGAAGACGTGTCAAGCCACCCGTAGCCAACAGAGCTATGGAAAGGGAAATGAGAGAACCGCATGCAAGGCTAGATGCCATGGAGACAACACAAAGAAGAGCACCTAATGCTGGAGACATCAGCGAGGCAAAAATTGAAGAAGTATAATTCGAAAAAGCTAAAGCTGAGCATGTTGCGGAAGGATGCTTGCTAAAAGTGGTTGTCAAATTGGGATCCAGAGCAAAGATTGACATCCCTATGTATGAATGAAATTTGGACACAGAATAATTTCTTGATTGGATATAAGCCATGAACAATTATTTCGACTATGGGGATGTCGAAGAGGATAAAAAGGTAAGACATGTTGTCACTAGGTTAAAAGGACATGCAACACTGTGGTGGGATGAACTATAGGCCGACAGGAGGAGCAAATTCAAACAAAAGATCAAGAGTTGGGATCGAATGGTAGCCAAGATAAAGGTGAAATTCATACCCAAGGATTACCAGATAAGTCTGGTCAAGAGGATGCAAAAACTGAGACAGAGAGGATTGACTGTGAAGGAGTACACAAAGGAGTTCTACAAATTGAACATTAGAGTTGGACAGAGAGAGAGAGAGAGAGAGAGAGAGAGAGAGAGAGAAAGTTGCTAGGTATCTCAATAGCCTGAAGTATGATATCTAGGATGAAATTAGCATGGCAACAGTCAGGATAGTCGAGGATGCGTATCAAATTGTGCTGAAAGTAGAAGAGAAGTTGGCCAGGAAGCAGAGTCAACAAAACATAGGTTGAAGTTTAAACAGAGGCAAAGGAGTTGCCCAGGATAACGCACAGAAGCCCAAAGACGAGACAGAGAAACCACATAGTCACTCTAAGAGAGGAGGAATTTCTCGAGGAAGATAGGGTGGTGGTAGAAACTCTTTTCCCAAAGGAAGAGGAAAAGGCAGAGGAGGAGAAGTGAGATGTTATGCATGTGGAAAAACATGACACATGTCTTGGGATTGCCCCGAGAGGAAGAAAGGAGGTGAAGATCACATTTCGAAAGTGTAGAAGCGAGGTGTTGAGGCAGAAGGTGCAGAGGATGGGAAATCCTTGATGATGAAGAAGGTTCTTTTGAAGCAAGAGCCAGAGATAGAAAAATCAGCACAAAGGAACAATTTGTTCAAGACAACTTGCAAAACGAAGGAGAGAGTTTGCAAGGTGATAATTGACAGTGGAAGTACTGACAACTTAGTATCCACGGAGATGGTGGATAAGATAGAGCTAGAGACGAATGCACATCCGATGTCATATAAAGTCTTGTGGTTGCAAAAATGTCATCAGGTAACAATCACTAAACAGTGTCTAGTTGAATTTAAAATAGGAGGATATAGAGATGAAATTTTGTGTGACGTGATTCCCATGGATGTCTATCATGTTTTGTTGGGAAGACCGTGGCAGTATGACATGAATGTTATTCATGATGGGAGGAGGAATACATACACCTTAGAAAAGAATGGTAGGACACACATGTTGTTGCCAATGGAAGAAAAGAAGGTGAAAGATGAAGCTAGTAATAGCATACTTCTCATGAGTGGGAAGGAACTCCTGAAGGAAGTAAAGAAGGAACAAGAGATGCAGTGTGCTGTAGTGAGGAAGCCAAGAGTTATCCTTACCAGTCCTTCAATGGAAGATTTTCCTGAGGAAGTTCAGGAAATGATAGAGATTTTTTTTGACATTGTAGTGGATGAGTTGCCAAAATCATTACCACCTATCAGAAGTATCAACCATCACATTGACTTGATACCTCCTAAAGAGAATGAGGAGGTGAAGAGACAGGTTTAGGATATGTTAGACAAAGGGTTGGTCAGAGAAAGCTTGAGTCCATGTGCAGTGCCAACTGTATTAAGTCCAAATAAGGATGGAGGATGGAGAATATGTACGGACTCGAGGGCCATAAACAAGATCACCATCAGACACAGATTTCCATTACCAAGGATGGATGACTTGATGGATTTCCTGAGTGGAACTAACTATTTTTCAAAAATAGATTTGAAAAGTGGATATCACCAGATAAGGATGAGGGAAGGTGATGAATGGAAAACAACATTCAAGACAAATGAGGTGTTGTATGAATGGCTTGTAATGTCGTTTGGCTTAACGAATGCCCCGAGTACTTTTATGAGGTTGATGAATGAAGTGTTGAAGGATTTCATTGGTAAAATTGTGATTGTATATCTGGATGATATACTGGTCTTTATCAAGACTAAAGAGAAACATTTGAGACATTTAACATTAGTAATGAGGAGGTTGCAGCAAGAGAAGTTGTTGATTAATCTGAAAAAGTCCTCTTTTATGAAGACATAACTCATATATTTGGGTTTTGTGATTTGTTCAAACGAGTTGAAGATGGATCCCGAAAAGGTGAAAGAAATCAGAGAATGGTCGTCATCGAAGAATATCTTTGAGGTAAGAAGCTTCCATGGATTAGCAAGTTTCTATCGAAAGTTCATCATAAGTTTCAGTGGGATTAGCACTCAAATGATGGATACAGTGAAGAAAAGACACAAGTCTTTCAAATGGACAGAAGAGGCCGAGAGGAGCTTCAACATATTGAAGGAGAAAATAACTGAACAACTGATTCTGGTTTTACCGGATTTCGGAAAGACATTTCATGTGAGGTGTGATGCGAGTGGAGTTGCAATTGGAGCGGTCTTAAGTCAAGACAACAGACATGTTGCATATTTCAGCGAGAAGTTGAATGAAAATAAAAGGAAGTACTCCACATACGACAAATAGTTCTATTCCATAATTCAAGCCTTGAAGAAATGGAGGCACTATCTCGTACCGAAGAAGTTTGTTTTGTATATCGATAATCACACTTTGCAATTCATAACCAGACAAGAGAAGTTAAACCAGAGTCATTCTAAGTGGATAGAGTTTATACAAAATTTCACTTTTGTCATTAAACATATTTCTGGAAATGCTAACAAGGTTGTTGATGCATTGAGTAGGAGGATTTTTATTCTGCGGGAATTTCAAGTCAAGACCTTGGGGTTTTACCACCTTAAGGAAATGTACCACAGTGATCCAGATTTTGGGGAGGCATATGAAGCGTGTCCAAATCATGTGCTCAAAGACAGAAGCCAGTGGGCCGAATATCTGATTCAAGATGGGTTGTTGTTCAAAGGATGCCAGTTGTGCATACCAAGATGCTCGATGAGGGAGAATTTTTTGAAGGAAAATCATAGTGGAGGTCTAGCCGGACACTTCGGCCATGACAAAACATTTTCCCAATTAAACAATTCATATTATTGGCTAGGTATGAGAGCATAGGTGAAGATATTTGAGAACAATTGTAAGATTTGTCAGTATGCCAAGGGGAAGAAGTAGAACATTGGGTTGTATCAACCATTGCATATTCCAGAGAGGCCTTGGGATGCAATAAGCATGGATTTTGTGTCGGGATTGCCAATGACACAAAGAGGAAGTGATTCCATATTTGTGGTGGTGGACAGATTTTCGAAGATGGCACACTTTATCCCATGCCAGAAGACTAGTGATGCAACACATGTTGCGAATTTGTTTTTCAAAGAGGTTGCGAGACTCCATGGATTTCCCAGGAGTATAGTTTCAAACAAGGATACCAAATTTGTTGGTCATTTCTAGAGGACGTTGTGGAAAAAGTTGGGGACGGAGCTATCTTTTAGTTTTGCATATCATCCACAGACGGATGGATAGACCGAAGTGGTGAATAGAAGCTTAGGAGATTTACTGAGGATTTTGGTCACTGAACACCATAGTCAGTGGGATCAGATTCTAGCATAGACCGAGTTTGCATATAATGACTCAGTGAATAGGAGAAATGGGAAAAGTTCATTTCAAACCATGTATGGAATGAATCCGAGAGGAGTGTCAGAGTTAAGAGATCTAAAGCAGAGCGATTTTAGGAGTGCAGGAGCCGAAGATTTCGTTGCAGAGATGCAACAACTTCACAACCAGATCAAGGGGCAATTGAAAAAGAGCATCAGTGAATACAAGGGTAGAGCTTATCAACACAGGAGGAAGCTTGAATTTGAAGTTGGAGACCAAGTTATAGCACATCTAAGGAAGGAGAGGTTCCCGAGGGGAACATATAATAAGTTGAAACTGAAAAAGATAGGGCCGTGTAAAATCCTGAGGAGATTTGATGAGAATGCTTATGAGTTAGAGCTGCCAGAGGATGTGGGTATATCACCCATATTCAACATTGCAGACCTGTATCCGTACAAGGAATATAGAACTGGAGGTTCAGAAGATCGAGGAGAGATACAGTGGAGAAAGAAAATTCTTGTAGCAGAGAAGCTGCAGATAGAAAAGATTATAGATCAACAAGTTGGTAAGAAGAGTAGGAGGAACACATATTTTGAATACTTGGTGAAGTGGAAGGGACGACCAGTAGAAGATACTAGTTGGGTTGGTGAAGTAGAGATCCAGAAGCATGGAAGATCGGTGCAGGAGCTCATGAACAAGAGTCCATGGATTTTTCACCCAAGGGAGTATGATGCAAGAGCATCGCCAACAAAACATAAGCGGGAGACAGTTGAACGCACTAGCGCATATTTTGAAATGTTTTTGAATTTCAAAGATCAATGTATTAATCTAATATCTGACAAAACTTTTGAGTCATGAACATCTTTAATGATCAGAGGCTAAGACATCGTGTAAGATCGATGGGGGAGATGTATTTTGTTTAATGAAAAAGATTGCAACACAGATCTAGAGCTTTCGCTCTCATCTGTCTGACTCAATACTCATTGTAATAGATGTTAAGTAGTTGATAGTATTTAATTTCGATAAGACAGCATAGAGTAGTTGGAGGGAAAGCCTCGAAGAGCACTCCTTTTGTAAAGAGCTTTGTAATATTGCCTGGTAGTTATTGTTGGAAGGCTGCTGATAGAAGATAGCCGATTCACAGTGTATATGTTAAGGAGTAGTGAAGAACGATGTATGAATGTATGTAAGTTTCAGTTGAATGAATATAACAGAAGAATATTGTCCCAAAGGCATGTGGTTGTTGTGTCTATTTGAATGAGTGAATGGTAGACTTTATGTTAATGTCAATTCTCTATTATTCCTTGTTTTTGTATCCATGAATGCAATTATAGGGTTGAATGTATGAGTCACTGTGAAGAGTATTTAAGTTCCAATTGTTTCTCTTCATTGAGTCAGTGCAAGGTGCGCATAATGTCCAGAAGGAGTGTGTGACTGAGTCTGTTTCGACCTGAAAGCTCAAAAGAGATAACGAAACTTGTGTATGCAAGGAGTGCATCAACGTCCACAAGCAATGTGTGACATAGTTTTGAGACTCGAAATCTCAGGAGAGGTAACGTGATTCCAGTCACAAGAGATAGAAGCGGTTGGAGAACAGTCACAAGGAGTGCGAAGCCATCCACAAGGAGAAGTTAAGTTGTGGATGGAAATCTGTTGCAAGGTGTGCACAGATCAAGGTTTTGACCAAGTGTTGAAGGAGGTATTCATGGGAACCATAGAAAGCCAAGGAAGTAAAGCTCAGGAGGGAGAATGGTGGAAATTATTCAAGGGAAGAAGTCCCCAAAGTCTTCACTAAAAATCAATGGACGAAATTCGTTCCGAGAGGAGGGAGGTGAACGATTCCAGACCATTAGATCTGGGAAAGCTACGTGGAGGATAGTCGAGAAGTGTTTCAACACTTCAGAGTTTGGAAAGTTTGAAAGCTTGATGGAAATGAAGTCGCGAAGTCTGAAGTCGTGAACTGATTCCAGTCGTTGATCGCGAAAGAAGCACGCGGCAACAGATTAAGGAATTTGGGAATCAGAAGTCTGAAGGTTCGCAAGCGGGAAACCTAGAGTTTCGTGAAGTCGTGAAGCCTGAACCAAAGTGGGGCCAGTAGATTTGAGGAGGCATGTGGCGAGAACTCAGAGATTTGGAGCAGTGCATTTCAGGAAGAAGAGAAGGAAGAGTTCGAGATATCCCCGAAGCTCGAGTTGCGAAGGGGTAGACCAACAATCATAATCATGGTCACCAGAGAAAAAAAGGAACCCAAAGAGTCGCTTCGACTCAGTATTTTAATCAATCCAAGACCGAGAGGTCGAGCAACCCTTTGGAGTAAAGGGGGGTTTGCGCCAAATACCATGCTCTTGGAGCTTATTTTAGAGCATACAAGGTCTTCTTCAACCTGGACACATAATATTTGTTCTCTGAAAACTAAAATCCTTCTGGTTTCTCATTGTAGACTTTTTCTTCAAGTTCCCCACTCAGAAATGATGATTTCACATCCATCTGATACACTTTAATGTTCTTGGAGAATGCATAATCTAGGATCAATATGATTTCTTCTATTCTGGCAACTGGGGAAAATGTCTCTTCAAAGTCGATACCTTCAACCTATGTGTATCCTTTACATACCAATCTAGCTTTGTTTCTGGTAAACTGTCCATCTTCATTCAATTTATTTATGAAGACCCATTTTGTGTCGATCACATTCTTGTACCTTGGTCTTGGAACCAATTCCAAAGTTCCATTCTTCTCTATTTGATCCAACTCTTCATTCATGGTCTTTTTCTAGAATTCATCCTTGTTGGCTTCTTCAAAACTGTTTGGTTCAATTGAAGATAAGAGTGTTAGGTGCGGTTGTTCTAGTGAACAAATTCTTCTTCTAGTCTCAATTCCTACATCTTTGTTCCTGATAATATGATATGAAGGATGATTATTCTGTATTTGTTTGCTAGGTGTCTTTGGAGGTACTTGTTGTACTTGTTCTTCTACTTCTATCTGATATTCTTCATCTTCCCCTTTTGTTGTGTCTTCATCCTTTGCTTCTTCTTCGTAAACCCATTCCACTGATTCATTTTCTTCTTCCTTTAATTTTCTTGCACTTGTTTCATCAACTGTTACATTGATGTTTTCCATAGCTTTGTTGAGCCTTAGATTGTAACACTTGTATGTTTTCCTTGTACTTGAGTAACCAACAAGTATGCCTTTGTTCACATGAGAATCAAACTTTATCATTCTTCCATCTTCTCTTTTGATGTAGCATTTGCTTCCCAAAAATCTAAAGTGCTTCACATTTGTTGGTCTTCCTTTCCATAGCTTGTAGAGAGTTTTGTCACTATTTTTTCTTAGCATTACTCAGTTTTGAATGTGAACTATTGTATGCACTGCATGTGTCTAAAAAACATCTATCAACTTAGAATCCATCAACATTGTTCAAGGCATTTCTTATATTGTCTTGTTCCTTCTTTCAACAAATCCATTATGTTGAGGTGTCCTAGCGACAGAGAGTTTCCTTTTTATTCCATGCTCGCTGTAGAAATCCATAAATTCCTTTGAAGTAAACTCTCCTCCATTGTTTGATCTCAAACATTTGATTTTTGAATCCATTTCATTTTCAACCATTTCCTTGTATACCTTGAAGTTTTCAAATGCTTCTGATTTCTTCCTGAGAAAACAAATTGCAATCATTCTTGTATAATCATCAACCAATAACATAAAGTATTACTCACCCTTTAAACCTTTTTTTCTAGTTGGTCCAACTAGATCAGTATGCACAATTTCCAATGGTCTTGTTGTGAAGTATTCTTTTGATTTGAACTTGGTCTTTGTTTGTTTTCCTTGTTGACAATGCTTGCATAATGTGTCGGTTGGCTTCGTGATCTGGGGCATTTCTCTAAATACTTCCTTTTTGTTGACTTTGATGAGGTTATCAAAGTTTACGTGACCCATTCTTCTGTGCCATAGCCAACCTTCATCTTCCTTTCCTAAACAATACTTTTCATTTCCAATTTCATTTAGTACATATATGTTGCTTGAAGTTCTTACAATTGTTGCAATCAATTTTCCTGAACCTGCTTTTCTTATCTCACACTTCTTTGAATCGAACATAAGTTTGTGACTTTGGTCACACATTTGAATTACACTTAGAAGATTATGTTTCATATCTTCCACTAGTAGAACATTTTATGCCTTGGTATTCTTGTTTCCAATTCTGATTGTGCCCTTTCCAATGATTCTAGTTGAGTCATCGTTTCCAAATGAGAGTGATCCATCTCTTTCCTTTCTCAATGTAAGAAACATGTCTTCATCACCTGTCATTTGATTTGAGAAGCCATTGTCAACATACCAACCATGTTTCTTGTGTTTAGCTTGTATAGCGAGTGTGCATTCTTCATTGTTAAACTAATTTTGCTTTCTTATCCATATTCTTTGTTGAGGTTCATGTCTGTGAATGTTGTTATTCTGTTGCTATTCTCTAGGAGGGACTGTCATTCTACAATATTTGGCCATGTGTCCAAAGTTATTGCACTTGTATCATTCCACTTCAGTGCTCAATGATTCAAACCTGTTGTAACTCATTCTCTGTGTTTCACTAGGTCTTCTTGGATAACCATTTTGTGCATGACTTTCAAAGTTGTTTTTGTTCCTGCTATTGGCTTTGCAATTTACAGCTTTATGTCCAAAATTATTACATGCATAACATAAACCAAAAATATAGTTTGATACCTGAGAGTTGAAGATATTTTGAAGGGATTTACTCTTCTGAATCGTTCTTCTTCCCGAGGCCTATTTGTTTCTAACTGTCATTGATTCTGAAATCTGAATCTTCTAGGTGGAGTGTCCCTGTGATCTTCCCTGTAAAACTTCTTGTCTCCTCTAACTGTCTTTGCATAGATTCTTGATTGTGTTTCTCGATATGTAGTTTTGGAGCTTGAGCCTCTTTCTGTATGATTGTATCCTATCACAGACTTGTCATGATGTGGCCTCTAACTGTTGATAATATTATCCAAAACCTTTGAGTTGTTGTGCATGTTTTTCTGTTGAAGATCTTTTCTCAATGTAACAATCTCTGCTTCCAAATTTCCAATGACCTTGTCCTTTTCTTCCAACTGTTCTTTAAGTGATTCTTCGATTATTTTGTCTTCTTCAACTTGAATTTTTAGATTAGAGGTCATCTGTTCCAATTCTTCATAGTTGGAATTTTGTGTTTCCTCTTTTCTTTTTAATTTTGTCTGTAGTGATGTTTTTTCTTCTTTTCTCTTTTTATAACATCTATGGCATTCAACAATTATTCTATCTAGTCCACTTATGCCTCTTCATATTCTTCTTATGTGTCTTCTTTATCAGAGTTTTCTATTTCCATGAATAGAACTCTTCCAGTCTCACTTTCACTGATTTCATCTTCGTCTGATGAGGAGTCGTCTTCTTTGGTGCTGAAATGTTTCTTTAAGACTTTCTTTTTGGTTATTTTGCATTTATATGTTTGTTTTCTATTTGAATCATCTTCTTCTTTTCTTTTCTTTTTCTTGTGAGAACATTTGTTAGAAAAATGACCAATACCATCACAATTAAAACAAATCAATGGAATCTTACCTCTATATATGTCGTCAGTTTCCTTTTTTATTATTCTGACAAAGTTGGTTACTTCTTCATCGTCTTCTGAGATGTCACGGTTGTTGCTATCTTCTTTTTCCTTTTTATTTCACTTTTGATTTAACCTCTTGGATGATTTTAATGTTGCTTCTTTTATACCTGGATTCTCCTGTTCAGTTCTCATTTCATAGGTTGTGGAAATTCCATGTATTTCATCCATGCTTACTGAGTCTAAGTCCACTCTTTCTTCTAGTGTTGAGATCTTAGGATCAAATTTCATTGGAAGAGATCTTAGTACATTTTGAACAATTATAGATTCATCAAATTCTTCTCCCAATCCTATGATTGCATTCATTGTTTCATCAACTTGTAAGAAGTAAGTTGCAATGTTCTCATCTTCCTTCATCTTTATTTGTTAATTGACCTCTGTAAATTTGAGCTTTATTGCCTTGACTTTTGCATCTCCTTCATAAATATTATGATTTTTTTCCCAAATCTCTTTAGCGGAGCTG
>ML787932.1:261969-299801 GCA_009831015.1 Picea engelmannii | reverse complement strand
TGCCCTATGCATACATCCTCATACATATCCTTTAACCAAATGCATTTATATCTCTCTAGTCGTGTGTCATACAAGTGTGTATAATCATGAACAAGTATAATAGCCCTCACATGGAATAGACATCAAACCCTTACTGATAAACATCCTCTCAATACATCAACCACTTCACAAATACAAGCTCTCAACCATGTACCACAAAAACCATTAACCATATGCCAAGAAATACAAGATGTGCCTCAACACTTCACAAGATGTATCAATGATAAATATTAATTATACCAGCGTTGTATTTCTGTAGATCTGAGTTATACAGTGAGTGTCATGCAACCAATAGCCTCTCTAAGGAAAATCCTCAAACCCCCATAATCATATCTCATGTAGACAACAATATCCAACTATACATAGAAATAAGACATACCTTTAGAGCCTGTAGATATATCTATTGCACCTGATCATTGTAGACCTTCTTGGGAGCTTGCTTTTAGACTCTAGAGACATGGTGTCTTCATCTTCTCAAGTTTTTTATGGATTTTCTCACATGTACGTGCCTTTTTATACTAAAAGCTCGCATACATACGCGCCCTTCTCCACTGCAACCCGCGTACACCTCAAAATCTAGGGTTTTTTCATTATTTTTTGGAATTTCGAAACTTTCATCGTCATCCCTTCGTGCTACCTCAGACTTGCACAACTTCAGATGTATCAATGATTACCTGCAATAAACCTTACACAATAATAGGTATTCAATGTGCTCAATAGGTTCTAATAGGAGAGTCTTGCTCTATTATTTATACTTCCATGTAGCTTCCTCAAGGGATTACCTTCTAACAAACTTAACCCAATTTCGTTCTTTTAGGGATAACCCACTTCTAACAACTTGTCCACTTATAACCCACTTTGCTACAAATAGTAAATTCTCCACTTCTAGTTGCAACTAAATTATTTTTAATTATTTTTAATTATTTTTAATTATTTTCTTATTGCAACAATGTAACCCATGATTAACTCCTAGTTTCACCCACTTGACTAGTCAACCTTTTTCTAGGAGCTTCTAGAATACTTTGATTTCTTTGACCTCCTAGATAACTCATGAGGGTGATCCAACGTCACAAGGCCATAACTCTCTAACCATGAGGAGTTATGTGGCGTTCCACATATCACTGAAAACGACATGACATGTATTATCCATCTATAATAGTTTTACCTACAAATATATTAATCTTCATATCATTATACATCAATGAAACTGAAATTCCTTAATCATACTATTGGGGCTACCAGACTTGCTTCAAGGGTTGACATCAATGACAACCAACCAAATTAATCAATACTATTCACTATCCATTGAGTTTACTTACACTCACTCTACCCATTTTTCCTCCAGAGTGACCATTCACAAGGGGAAGTGCTACTCATTCATCTTTAAAGATTGAGATTGATACCTTTTGGAAGAAAAAAGGACCCTCCCACGGAGAAGCTTGGAACCCACTTGTTACAGGCTTCTTCCTAGGTAACATTACTTAGTTGGTATTGCATTTTTTATTGGAATAAAATTAACTTCTTCTTCCCCCCCAAAAAAAAATGTTGTTGAAATCATTGCAATTCATTGTTTTGATGTTTTAATAGTTTCTATACACGATAAAAGATAGATAGGTTGTCCATATCGTTGTTTACTCAATTTCTTTCCACTCCTAGCTATAACAACCAACTATAATAAGTTTTGAGTGCTTTCATGCACAAAACCCCATAAGAAGGAAGATAATGATTCATTTGATTATCCCAAAAATAATTGAAATGTCAAGGATGTTCATAAGGCATACCTAGAAGTAACTGATGTGCTTGTGTTATGATTTTTTTTCAAATTCAGAGAAGGATTAGAAATTGTTGAAAATAACGCATCCTAAAGTCTATCCATGCAACTAGCACTAAAATTCAACATCAATACATGACTTAGTGTGGACTATCACTTTAACCAAATAGACCTTCAAGAAGCAAAGAGACAAATTGTGTGGTTATATTTGGTATTGAATGGAGGTAAGGCATGTAGGCGGGAAGGAATGTTTGATTAGGGAGATGGAGACAATCCATTGGCATCTAAGGATTGTATGTTGTTCCCATTGTATGCTTTGTTGTTGTTACAACTACATTGAAATATATCAAATATTCTTCCAAAATAACAATACAAAAATGCACTAATGTCACAAACATAAATGATGATGCTAATATTCAGAAATAAGTTAATCTCATAATTGTGAAAACATAATTTTGGCAACAATATCATTTAGGAAATGGGTGCATGCTATTTTGATGGGTTGTATAGACCCACACTCTTCTTTCACATATATGCACATTTAATACACCATAAGATCATTGTTAGACATACATTGTACTCTTTGCAGGTAGACTTAGTCTCATCCTAGCACTAAGAGGGTTCAAGGGAGTGATCACCCCCCCCCCCACCCAATTGGGGAGGTGTGGGGGCCAACGACCCTCTTGAAAGAAATTTTGGGTTTGTTTTTTGTCCATTTAGTGTTTTTTTAACCAATGGTTTTTCAGCTTATTATAATCTAATTCTAGTGAATGGATTATGGTTGTAATCTATTATGGGTTAAGGGATTAGGGTTTTGGATGCCCTAGAACACCTAAAATATTATATTGTTAACATTGAAGTTAATAATGAAGAGAGAAGTGTGACTCTATGTTAGGTTGTTTTTCTCGGTTAAGGGTTTCCAAGGTAAATATTTTTCTATTGTCTATGTGTGTGCCTTTATTATTTTTATGTTTTAGATTTCGTTAGTATTTCTTTTCTTGCATGGATTTATCAAACTATTCAATCACTACTTTCTGAATTAAGATGTCATAAGCTTGATTTCCAAATCAACAATTGAAAAGAAAGAAAGGCCAGGTTAACCCATATTGTTTTTCTCCTTTTTAACTTGACATTGACTCTAAGAAACACAATAAAACAATCATTGCAAATCAGGAATACCAAGGGAAATGGAGTGAGCATATGGTGGAATGGTTTGAGCAATCTCCCATGAGATGATAAATTAGAGCATGCCAGCTTAGGATGTTGAATACGCTTCTAACATAAGTTTTTAAACCACTCTTAATTTAATGATGAATGAAAAGGATCATCAGTAGGTTAAAGTGAAGATAAGTTACCCACAACCCTAATCTCAACCCTTATATGAGAAAAACTGCCACCAGACCAAAATTTGAATGGTAGGAGGGTTGATAAAGGACTTCCAAACATGTGTAAGGTAAGAACCCAATATTTTAAGGTTGTTGTTATTGAAACAAAATTTTAGTGGGCATGCATAATGCAATTTGTGCATGATCAAGATTGGGCATGGGGTAAGAGAAACATAATGGCATGGACAAGGATTGATTAAAATAAGTGAGATAAACAACACACACAATCAAAATGTACTTTCAAGCTTAAATCCCTTCGTGATAATGCAAGATTGAAGCAATGAGATAGAGGGCCTTCCTAAGGTCCTTCCTTACTCTAGCTATGTTTTCTCATTCTTTATTCTCTATGTTCTATTTTCTACTTATTGTCAGTTTCAAAATTGTTTACAACAAATATATCTAGTTTATCTCTACATTGATGCATGCTTTCAAAAACTTGCAAAGAAAAAAAACTTATCAAAGAAACAAAACATTATGCATAGACATGTGCAGGGTTGAATGTTGACCTCAACATGTGCTATTGTAATATACTTAGGGTGTATTACCACTATGCAATAATGTATATACATTTATTTTGTAATAGTAATCATATAGGTTATTTTCTTAACTTTTTTAAAAATATAGACAAAACAAGAGAAAATGTGAGTGTAGTTATGAAACCATAGAACGAGTCGGCTTTGTGGATGGATGAAAATGGTGAGGGGAAGGTATTCCCCTCCTAATGATGAAGCATTATCATTTCAAGTAATGGTAAATGCCTATTATTAACATTTCTTGTTCGGGGCACAAGAGTATTCAAGTCTACAAGTTGCAGGAGAAGCGTCCGAGCGCAGCACGGAAAAATCTCGTTTCAAGCTTACAAGCCAGTAAGAAAGCGAAATTATATTAACGATGGTCCAGATTCATCCATAGGAGCAGATCGACGGCCGACGAGAAATCTCGGATAACAGAGTTGCGTCGAAATTAGCGCAAATGCATCGCGCCCATATTGTATGCAGGGAAGAGTAGCAGTCGTCCATCCAAAGGATGCATGGCGCGAGACCTAGTTGCGTCGGCTTTTCATCAGTCACGAGTTCAAAGGGTGAAGGTTTTATGTCGTTGTACATATCGAAACCCCGAAGTGCCGAAAGCACCCAAAGGTGGGCCCACAATATCAAGGAGCATCTCTCTCATATCCCCGATGTGCGAAGTAGCGAGAGCGTCCAGGACCTGGGGCCCACAACGTCATCGGAGAGTTCAGAACCGTCAGAACTAGAGGGGCATGTGGCGCCAGATTAAGTTGTCTCGGCGTTTCACTCATCACGATTTCAAGAAACAGGGATCAACCCCTTCCTATTCGCGAACGCCGAAAGTGCCTTGGGAATAAGCACAGGGTCACAGCCCGTGGTCACTAGGGAAAAAGAGGAGTTGCGCAAAAAGGGGGCCAAAGGTGTCAGGTTTCAGTCACAGAGAGGCCCGTCCCGACCTCCAGTTGCCATCGGACCCGACCTCGATCCTGGTCTTCGCTTGGAGTAAATGAAGACAAGAAGGGGTGGTTGAAACCTCTCCTCATTCATTAAGTGCGAAGTATGGAGGGCCTGGTGAGCGGTCTGCTCAAGAGGGTCCTGTGTACCCATTTTTCCAGAGAAGCCATGTCGAGTTCTCAACTAGCCGGAGGAGGTCTGCACACGCTAGCTCGGCACTTAATGGCTCAGCTACTTCCCTTGCAGGAGCCATGCGCAGTTAAGGTGACGTCTGACAAATAATTCCCGCCTGAGTTTGACTGAAGGGACACCAAGCCTTGGTTGACTAGGCACGCCTCTGTTAGGCGGATTTCTCTGAGTATATAAACTCAGTCTTTGTATTTTGTAAAGTATCGATGGTTGATCAAGGCTCCTGATTGTAAAGTTTTGATGCAGCGCTGGTCGCTCTGGTTAATGTATAAGGAATTTGAGACTTCTTACTTTATGGATGTCAGCCTCTTTTTCCATCTCTTTGTTTACTATGTTAGAACAACTCGGAATTGGAGGATCCAGTCGAGTTGCGTTGTTGTAGGATGATGTAGGTTGGATCACTGCAACAGTCGCAGCGTTTCTAATCAGTTCTTGTGTTTTCTCATCGCTGGAATGGCTTGGAATTGGAGGATCCAGTTGAGTCACCCTTCAACTCCTTGAAACTCTGTACCAAGAGGATCTTGGCTTCTGATTTTTTCTTCCTCAAGCTTCCGAAGGCCTGTTGCCCGAGGCAGTCTTGCTCACCCTTCTCACAATTCTTCCATCTACCACCCCTTAATCAGTTTACTGACGGAAGTTGGATCAAGACCTCCCTTGCTTTCTACATACCAGACCCTGGTTCCTGTGTCAATGCTGCTTTCCTGGGTCTCTTTCCATTCGACCACCCCCATTTATTAAATTGTGACATAAAAAAATGATGGGCGTCGGGCTCTGCTCCTGCAAGCAATCCAGCAGTGACTTCTGACGCTAACATTTATGGCGCCGTTGCCGAGGACGAAGTTGAAGATTTTCCCTGGGGAGAACGACATTGAGCCTCTGATTCTGAAGGTGCATCAGACATCAGAGCCCTTCAAGATTGCTATTGTGCACCTGGCGACTCCACTGTGGCGACTCCAAGGTTTCCACATCACTGTTTCAGCTGTGGCTACTATTAGCACACCTGAAAGCTGACCCTAAGGAGCTTTCTCGAGAAGGTTTCAGCAGTTGCTTTCTCAGCCTGAGAAGCTTCCTGGGGTAACAACAACGTTAGGATCTGGCCTTTGATGGTGAACAAGGACTAGACACATTTGAAGCTGCACATCTTTCACCTGGCGACTCCATGATTCAAGGATCGATTGGCGACTCCACTGGTTTGATATGGAGAAAATCCTTGCTCGCAGGTTTGTTCCTTTTAATTTTTCTGCTATTCATGGTTTTCCTAATGTTGTCCCCTCTCTGAATGAATGGGGTGATTATTTGCCCATATTTGGAAAATGTGAAGAGGACAACGTTGCTTAGCACCTCAGTGAGTTTCATAAACTCATGCGTTAGTGGGAGATACATCATGAGGATGTATTACTTAATATGTTCATGTTCTCGTTAGCAAGGGATGCACGTAAATGGTATCATTCTTTACCCCCTGCTAGCGTTTCTTCACTCTCAGAGTTTCATGCAGCTTTCATTGCCTATTGTCAGGAGTTTTATCCCTCCGAGTTAATTTGTCATAACTGTGGTGAGGGGTACCACAACTCTGTACAAAATGAAGCTATTTCTGATATAGGCTGTGAGGATAATCCTAACGACCTGGATCAGAAATCATTCCTTTCTCCTCCCCATTCATCTGCATCAGAGGAGTGTTATGGAAGTGATGAAGATCCCAGGGAGGAAGAAGACACCTTGAGTGAGCTGAGGGAACAGGTGAAGTATCTCTCTGCTCAAATAGAAAGGTTGAAATCTGAAGACTGTGCAGAGGATTTTCCAGCCTGGGAGAAAGAAGATGACCTGAGTGAACAAGTGGTGCAGGCAATATTCCCCACTCCCCAGTGTGCAAAATTGGAATCTGAAGGCAGCAAAAAGGATTTTCCAGTCTTCGAGGCAGATGATCTAAGCAGCTCTTTTGAAGAGATTATTGAAGATTTTTTGGATGAGTTAGCATCTGCCCCCAATGAGCCTGTTGTCTCAGATTTAAACAAGGAATCCATTGTGGAAGAGGATCATTCTTTCTTCCTTCATGAGATTTCCCATGATGTATTTACATTTGGGATTGAAGAGAAGGATCGGGAGACTGTTCCCTTTTTACAAGATGGGGGAGTGCACGGAAAAGAGGAGGAGGAACCAGAGGAACAACTGAGCACTCATTTCATGTTCTATCCGGAGCCAATCAACGAACAACCACCATCTGAGATCAGTGAGCCTGCGTCAGTTGTCCTCCTACCTGTGCTTATCAGAGATATTCAGCCACAGGTGGACAACTGTGTAGCACAGGCGGCTGTTTGTCGCCAGTTTTTTGAAATTCGCTACTCATTCTATGACCTCGTCAGCAAGTACATGGAGTGGCATTTCCCCTATGCCTTGGAGCCGCCCTATTTCATCTCAACTCCGGCCTGTAAGGACGAGTTGAAGAGTGTAATCGTTCTGCTGTCATGGTTACACCATCTGTTGATGATAATTGACAGAAGGAAGGAGCTTCTATTCAGGAAGTTGCTTGAATGGCTATGGTGGAAATATGCTTTCACCTAGCCCCATGTAAAGTGTTTTATTAGTTTAGAATTGTATATAAATAAGCTCCTTTGAGCATGTATCTTTATTTTGTTGCTTTTATTTTTCGGCCTGTATTTTCAGCAGCGGGATGTTTTGAGCCTGACTCCATAGCCCAACAACAAGGCACTGAAATTGCAAAATGAATCCTTAGAGCATCACAGAGACGACTCTATCCCCCATGGAGCCTAATGTTAGTAACATTTCTTGTCTGGGGCACAAGAGTATTCAAGTCTGTAAGTCACAAGAGAAGCGACCAAGCGCAACAAGGAAAAATCTCGTTTCAAGCTTCCAAGCTAGTAAGCGAGCGAAACTATATTGACGACGGTCTAGATTCATCCATAGGAGCAGATCAGCGGCCGGCAGGAAATCGCAGATAGCAGAGCTGCGCCGAAATTAGCGCAAATGCATCGCACCCATATTGTATGCAGGGAAGAGTAGCAACCGTCCATCCAAAGGACGCGTGGCGCAAGACCTAGTCGCGTCGTCTTTTCAGCAGTCGCGAGTTCAAAGGGTGAAGGTTTTATGTCGTTGTACATCTCGAAACCCCGAACCTCGAAGTACCGAAAGCGCCCAAAGGTGGGCCCACAATATCAAGGAGCAGCTCCCTCATATCCCCGATGTGCGAAGTAGCGAGAGCGTCCAGGACCTGGGGACCACAACGTCATTGGGAGAGTTTGGAACCATCAAATCTAGAGGGGCGCGTGGCTCCAGATTAAGATGTCTCGGCGTTTCACTCATCGTGATTTCAAGAAACAGGGATCAACCTCTTCCTATTCGCGAACGCCAAAAGCGCCTTGGGAATAAGCACAGGGTCACAGCCCGTGGTCACTCGGGAAAGAGAGGAGCTATGCAAAAGGGGGTCAAAGGTGTCGGGTTTCAGTCGCAGAGAGGCCCGTCCTGACCTCCAGTTGCCATCGGACCCGACCTCGATCCTGGTCTTCGCTTGGAGTAAATGAAGACAAGAAGGGGTGGTTGAAACCTCTCCTCATTCATTAAGTGCGAAGTATGGAGGGCCTAGCAAGCGGTCTGCTCAAGAGGGTCCTGTGTACCCATTTTTCCAAAGAAACCATGTCGAGTTCTCAACTAGCCGGAGGAGGTCTGCACACACTAGCTCGACACTTAATGTCTCAGCTACTTCCCTTGCAGGAGCCACGCGCAGTTAAGGTGACGTCTGACAAAGAATTCCCACCCGAGTTTGACTGAAGGGACACCAAGCCTTGGGTGATTGGGCATGCCTCTGTTAGGCGGATTTCTCTGAGTATATAAACTCAGTCTTTGTATTTTGTAAAGTATCGATGGTTGAGAAAGGCTCCCGATTGTAAAGTTTTGATGTAGCACTGGTCGCTCTGGTTAATGTATTAGGCATTTGAGACTTCTTACTTTATGGATGTCAGCCTCTTTTTCCATCTCTTTGTTTACTGTGTTAGAACAACTCGAAATTGGAGGATCCAGTTGAGTTGCGTTGTTGTAGGATGATGTAGGTTGGATCACTGCAACAGTCGCAACGTTTCTAATCAGTTCTTGTGCTTTCTCAGTACTGGAATGGCTTGGAATTGGAGGATCCAGTCGAGTCACCCTTCAGCTCCTTGAAACTCTGTACCAAGAGGATCTTGGCTTCTGAGTTTTTCTTCCTCAAGCTTCCGAAGGCCTGTTGCCCGAGGCAGTCTTGCTCACCCTTCTCACAAGTCTTCCATCTACCACCCCTTAATCAGTTTACTGACGGAAGTTGGATCAAGACCTCCCTTGCTTTCTACATACCAAACCCTGGTTCCTGTGTCAATGTTGCTTTCCTAGGTCTCTTTCCATTTGACCACCCCCATTTATTAAATCGTGACATAAAAAACTGATGGGCGTCGGGCTCTGCTCCTACAAGCAATCCAAGAGTGACTTCTGACGCTAACAATGCCTATGCCAAAATTTCCAAGTCTCATCCAACTTGCTTTTTGAAGAGACTAGAGGAAATTCCTTAAGCTAAACTACCTTCAACTTTGTCCAAGCACAAAGCCCTAGATATAGAAAATGGTGCATTGGTAGGTCAATTTATGGGGATATGGCCTTCCCCAAACAGTTACAACATGGATTCATAAATATTGGAAGCCCCATATCAAAGGACAACTTCACCAGTTCTTTTGTGGAAGAGGATTCTATGCCTTCCTCTTCGAAACCAAGGAATATTAGGACTTGATTTTTCACAATGAGCCATATTTTCTGGGTGTTAGAGGTATGTATATGAAAATATGGTCACCTAAATTCAACCTTGAGAATGATATACCATATGCTATTATAGTTTGGGTGCACCTCTTGCACCTTCCACTTCATTGTTGAAGTGATGATGCACTACGTTGCATAGGCAATACTCTTGGGAAATACGTGGACAGGGTAGAACTAAGGGAAAATATGTTCTCCTATGCTAGAATTTGTGTGGAGGTAGACCTGGACAAAGGAATTCCTGAAGCAATGTTGATCTCGCTTGATAACTAGAAGCATATTCAACATCTTGATTATGAAGAGCTCCCCTTCAAGTGTAAAGCATACCACGAATATGGACACTTTTCCAAAGACTATAAAAAGTTGGAAATCAACACACCCTAGACTCAGGTAATGAAGAAAAATGGAAATGTATCTCAATGAAGTTGGGTTCCACTATAAATTTGGGGGCTAGATACCACATTGTCAAGGAATGGACCATCTTCAACTACAGGAAAAAATCTTGGGGAAAACAAATTTGTAAAGGGCTCTACAAAACAAAAACGAGAAAGATGAAGAAGGAAAAATAGTTTACGGGGATCCCCCTTTAGTCCAAACCTCTGCTTATACTCATGAATGAAGAGTTATTAACTATTTATTAATTATTTAATATTGCAATGTGTTGGTGCTTATGTGTGGAGACTTTTGGACATGTATATCCCCACACAACATGGTTTTGTATGCATGCATGGTATGTACAGAGGATTTTGCACCTCCACACATGTATAACTTTGCATAGGTATGGTTTTGTTTATTAATGTGCATATATGAGTAAAAAAAACTATTTATTCTTTATTAAATAATTATTTAATATCATTTTTTAATATGTTATTAATAATGAGCCATATGCAATGTGCGGAACCATAGTTGTGCGGGTATGTCTTATTAATTATTTATTATTGTAATGTGCATTGCCTTGTTGCTTATGTGCGGAAACTTTTGCACAACCATATCCCTACACAATTATGGTTTCAATTTGTTAAATAATTAATTATTTAATATTATTTATTAAGACCCATAGTTGTGTCCCTGTGCAAAAGTATCATGCAAAAGACTCCACACATAAGTAGCTTATTGTGCATTGCAATATTAAATAAATAATAATTATTTAATTATTTAATATTAAATAAATAATAAATAATCAATTTTCTAATATTAACAAATTAACAAATAATATTAAATAATTAATTATTTAATAAATTGCACATTGCACATTAATAAATAATATCATACATATGCAAAGATATACCTGTGTGTAGGTGCAGACAAATCGTTGAAGCAAAAGTTTATGTACATATGATGTAGGGGTACATAACCATAGTTGTGCATGATATACACGTGCAAAAGTAGTGCATTGCAACATTAAATAATTAATAATTAATATTAATTATTAAATATTAAATAACTGATTAATAAATAACATTAAATAATTAATTATTTAATAAATTGTTCTTAATAAGCAATTAATAACTAATTAATAAACAATATTAAATAATTAATCATTTAATAAATTGCAACCATAGTTGTGTTGAGATATACCTGTGCAAAAGTCTTCGCACATAAGTAGCAACACATTGTACATTCAATATTAAAGTAAAAGAAAAATTGTATATGAAATGAATGCAAATCATGTTTTCTTTCGAGTGCATTTTTTGGCCTCCACAACTTTCCAACAAATATAAATATAACCCTAATCATAATATGACCTCCCTTATCATACAACACTTATGTCCATACTCATATAAAATTGAAATAATAAACATGCAACTTCGTAAAATGCAGACGTTTAACTAAAATCTATATGGCACAAATTGTGCACAACTTTGCCACAACTATAAACAACCAACAATTATAATGTAGTTTATCCTAGTCGCCATTGTGGTCAATGGTAAATGTACATATACATGTAATCAATTAAAATGCAACTTCCACTGGGTTTAGTGGATCGCAAATAGATTTCATTTTGCAAGTATGTGAACTATTAGGAGTGCGATGGTGTAGAAGTGTGAGATCGAAGTGCAATGACTTGTTTGATTTCTTCGCATAGTTCCTATAAAACAAAATAAATGTCTTGTTTCCAAGGATATACATTTGCAGAATGCGAGATGGTTGAACATATGGTTGCACATAGTCCAACAATGCCCTGGTGTGCAGATATATATTGTTACCAGAGAAGATACAAATAACTTGGACTCTTGCAAGTGCTTGATACATGTGTATACATTGTAGTGGTACTCAATGATTTTATAATCTACAGTTAATATCGAATACCTAATTTATTTAGCCAATGCATTATAACCTTATAGGTTGTACATAAATACCTAGCTACTTCCTTTTGTTTTGTGACCATTGTTCGCATGACTCCATTGGTGCTCTTCAACCTAACTATGTCTAGATAAATTTAACAATGTTCTAGATTGACTAGATCTCCTTGTTTACAAAGGTTCTTCTTCACTATACATGCATTACATTTGATAACCCTAATAGTTGATACATTAAAAAAGCGATTACCTTTATGGGTACAGTCTTATTTGACTAAACTCCTTTGCATGGCTAGTTACCCTTCCCTGGATTGGGTTCTTTGTCAAAGTAGAGATGCTTGACAAAATATAGGGCATTGTACAATTAGGTGTTCATGTTGTACTGGAGATGCCTCTATTTCTTTCATTGGAAAACTTGAAGCATTTGCAATGCATAATTGGAAATCCACACTGCAACAACTACCCTGCAGTCATATATATTTTATATGTACCACGTTGCAAGTCTTTGAGAAGCAACAATTGTATGTGTTAGAATAATGCAACTTGATATAATTAAATGCAATATAGTCTTTTTCAAAAGATAATTCATATAATAAAGAAAAAAAAGTATTATTGTATATGCAAAGAGGAAAATGATTAGAATAAAATAAAAACAACTAGCATAAAACTTTGTAAAGAAAACAAATTGTTCAGTGTAAAGTAAAACTTAGTAGAACAACGTATGTGCAGAGATTTATGCTTTGAACATTTGTCTGCACCTTTGCACATGTATATCCCTCCATGGGTATGATATTATTTATTAATGTCCAATGTGCAATTTATTAAATAATTAATCATTTATTAATTATTTAATATTATTTATTAATTAGTTATTAACTATTTATTAATTATTTAATATTAAATAATTATCTATTTATTAATTAATTGCTATGCATAGTATGGGTGGAGACTTTTTCTTTGATGATTTTTCAGCACCTCGGCACATGTATATCACCGCATAGGTATGGTATTATTTATTGATATGCAATGCGCTGCTACTTATGTGCGAAAACTTTTGCCCAGGAAAATCCCTGCACAACTATGGTTCCATCACATATTTTTTCTTCAAATATTTGTCTACACCTCCGCACATATGTAGCCCCACATGGTATGGTATTATTTATTAACATGCAATGCAGAGTATGCAATGTGTAATTTATTAAATAATTATTTAATATTGCAATGTCAAATGCGTTTTTACTTATGTGTGGAGACTTTTGTACTGCTTATGTGTAGAGACTTTTCCACAGGTATAACATTGTACAACATGGCTCTGTACAAGTACATTGTATGTGCAGAGACTTAAACTATGGAAAATATAGATAATTGTTTAGTCAACGCAAAAACTAATCACGTGCGGGGACTTTTGCTTTGACTATTTGTCCGCACTTCGACACAGGTATGTTTGTTAGCGGTGCATATACTAGTAAAACAAGTATTTATTCATTATTAAATAAATAACTATTTAATATTAGTTATTAATAATGCACAATATGCAATCTACTGAGACATTTGCACAGGTATATTCCCGCACAACTATTGTTTCGTACCGGTACATCATATGTGCATTATTTAATATTATTTATTAATGATTTAATATTAAATAATTAATTGTTATTAATTATTTAATAGTTAATAGTTAATTATTTATTAATTATTTAGTATTGAAATGTGAAATGCGATGTTGCTTATGTGTGGAGACTTTTGCATAGGTATATCCCAACATAGCTATGGTTTCGTATCGATATGTACTGTGGTTCCATACCGGTATGTGCGGAGATGCTAACAAATCGTCAAAGCAAAATTCTGTATGTGCATACCCATGTTTTGTGTGGATATACATGTACAAAAGTCTCCGCACATACGTTTTGTGACTTAAAACATTTTTAGATGCAAGCATACACTCAAATATGAAAAGCTTTAAACATGCACAATATTAAATATGGAGATGGCAAGCTTCAATATATGTGTGGACTATATAATGGGTGATACAATTCTGCGGAGGTGTAGAAGTTATACTTGTATGCATATCAACACATGTATAGATTTCGCACCTCCACGGAGGTGTATCCCCCGCACAACAACACTTAGTCTAATAGTTGTCAAGTGACAGAAGCATATTAACTATAGGAAAAGCATTCTCGGCTATGAAATATACCTGGAGGTCATTACTCGTTATTATTCGTTCCTTGCGTCACCTTTTAGTTGTCTCGTTCAACTTTAATGAGATCTTGTTTATATTTATTTCAATATTAGTCATATTATTTTATTTGAATAGTTTTGTTGTGGCCCAAATGTAGACCATGTTCCAATTTGAAGGATGTTGCCTGCAACTAGCAAATTTTGCTCAAACCCATAAGTAATAGACAACTTATATGACTTAACATTTCTATATGCAAGCATATTCTCAAATATGACAAGCTTTAATATATGCACAATATTAAATAGGAACATGACAAGCTTTACTATTTACAGTTTATGACTTAACGTTTTTATATGCAAGCATATTCTCAAATATAACAAGCTTTAATATATGCACAATATTAAATATGGAGATGACAAGTTTTAATATATGTGCGGACTATATAGTGGGGGATACAACTATGTGAAGGTGCGGAAGCTATACGTGTATGCATAACAATGCAAGTACAGCTTCCACACCTCCGTACAGTTGTATGCCTCGCATAGCAACATTTAGTCTAAAAGTTATCAAGCGGCAGAAGCAGATTAACTATGGGAAAAACATTTTTAGCTATGAAATATACCTGGAACTCGTTCCTTAGTGTTGCTCATTCCTTGCATCAACTTTTAGTTGTCTCGTTCAAGTTTAATGATATCTTTTTTATATTTATTTCAATATTAGTCATATTATTTTATTTTGATAGTTTTGTTGTGGTCCAAATGTAGACCATGTTCCAATTTGAAGGGTGTTGCTCGCACCTCGATTTTTTTTCTCAAACCCATAAGTAATAGACAAGTTATATGACTTCACATTTCTATATGCAAGCATATCCTCAAATATGACAAGCTTTAATATATGCACAATATTAAATAGGGACATGTCAAGCTTTAATATTTGCAATTCATGACTTACATTTTTATATGTAAGCATATTCTCAAATATGACAAGCTTTAATATATGCACAATATTAAATATGGACATGGCAAGCTTTAATATATGTGCGGACTATATAATGTGGGATACAATTGTGCGAAGGTGTGAAAGCTATACCTGTATGCATAACAACATTTGTATAGCTTCCGCACCTCCGCACAACAACACTTAGTCTAATAGTTATCAAGCGGAAGAAGTGAATTAACTATGGGAAAAATATTCTTGGCTATGAAATATTCCTGGAGCTCGTTCCTCGGTATCGCTTGTCCCTTGCCTCGCCTTTTAGCTCTCTCGTTTCAGTTTAACAAAATCTTATTTATATTTATTTCAATATTAGTCATATTATTTTATTTTAATAGTTTTGTTGTGGCTCAAATATAGACCATGTTCCAATTTGAAGGGTGTTTCCCATCCTTGACAAATTTTGCTCAAACCCATAAGTAATAGACAACACACATGACTTAATTTTTTTATATGGAAGTATATTCTCAAATATGACAAGCTTTAATAGTTTCACAACAAAGATTCTCACAAGCCAAGTAATTTGCATTATCACTAAAGCATTTATGGCAGTGTGGTTTGCTGCAATTTGGAAAGAAGTAAGGGCAAGTAGGTAATAGACTGCAATGCAAAACTATAGAACTCTAGATGCAAATCTTGTGTCAAATTTTTCTGCCAACCCAATATCTATTTAAAATTATTTAGTCAAAAGCCTTTTTACTTAACCATTTTTGAAACTGTGCGAGGACCATTGTTGTTGCAATGTCTTCGCCTTTAGCTTATGTGTATCAGCTGCATAGACATATAGTCCGCACATATCTTTAAAAAAAATTAAATCTTTTAATATAGTCCTATACAAATAATTAAAAGATTAATAATTAGTTATTAATCTAATAAAAGTTTATTACTAGTACCTGCCAAGAAATTTAATTATAGATCCTCAGCACAAACATATTCTCTGCACATATATAACTTTTATACTTACGCACATGCATATCATTGTGAAGCTAATACTCATTATAATAGTTACCAATGTTATGGATAATAGAGTATTATTACATGCATATTCATATTGTTAACTATAGTCGGAAAACATATAGTGATGCAGGAGCATCGACCCCCTCCCAAATTCGTCAGCGAATTCAAAGCTTCCAAAGGTCAATGAGGGCATAAAGATGAGATTTTCTCTATAATTGATTGGATTGTTAATGATTTGTTTTGTAACTGTTGTGTTACACAGATTTTAAGGGATTGCTAGCGATCTTAAAATGAGATCAGATCCTTTTAGTGATCCAATCCTCTTATGGGTTTTGTTATAAATATAGCCTTTGGTGTTTGTCAAAAAATGGGGGCCTGCACAATGTAATACCTGGGCAAATGAGTGATCCAGCCCTAGAGGGCGTAAGTAATGTAATTTGAGCTCAATGAAATAGAGATTTGTGTATTTTATGTCTCTTTGTGTTTAATATGTTGTCTTTAAACTCATGTTTATAAATCCCCATGCGTGTGATGACACAAATTTATGTGTCTTTGAAATCGTGTGTGAGGTTGAGGCATGTTGTATGTGCAAGAATCGATCAGAGTCAAAGACAATTGTTTGCAGGTTTGACATGCGTGGAGTTGTGGGGAAGCACACATTTCAGTGAGCAAGGATATTGATCATGGATCACTAAATGGATCGACAACGATCCAAAGTCAACTCGATTTCTTCATCGCAATGGAAGTTGACAGGAGATTTCCAACTCTGTATTCCTCGCGATCATCTTTGCAAGACTATTTATGTTATTGTTTCTTATGATAATTATGAGTTGAAAGGGATTACTACACGCCTTCACTGTCAACTATGATGTTGGGTTTGAACCGCGAGGAAGAGAATCCATTGTTGACCATAGTAGGGACGTTGGTGACTCAAACGAAATGATCCATAGCGAAATGAGGGTGAGGATTGAAGAGGAGACTCCAAATTGTAAACCAGGGTGTGGATTAGTTTGAAGTCGGTGACATGGACCTATTATAGTCCATGTCATGGGCTCATAACCCACAGGTTTCAGAATCAAAACCTTCAAAGAATTGAATTTGACAGACCAAGGTTAGCTCTATCATCATATAGCTTCTGACTTGGCAAATAAAACACATAAAAGACGATGTAGTGATTTTTGTACATGATTGAAATTAGTGTAAATGATAGAAATTGTTGCTAAGGTTTATAACATAGTATTTGATAATAATGTATGTTGGTAGAAAAAAAATTGTCAATTTTTTTTTACAGAGTACTATACACATAATTAAAAAGATTAATAATTATTTATTGATTTAATAAAAAGTTAATTATTAAGTTATTGAACTTTAATTATACATCTTCAACATAATAAGCACTTAGTAAATACATCATAGCTATTTGGGATAATTACATCGAAACTTTTAAAGTTGTACTTTCACTTGTTTCGCACATGTACATGCATGTGTTCCAACCATCCACTATAATTGCATAACTAAATTGCTTATTAAATTCCAGTACATGCACTCGTTCCAACTATCGTTTTCAATTGTATAATTAAATTGCCTATTAAATTTCCATTGTCAACACCGCAATAAAATCTTGTTTTATTGTTATTATAGTTGGTATTTTAGACCTATATTTTATGTTTTATTATTATTATATATATTAATGAAAACAATTATATATATATATATATATATATATATATATATATATATATATATATATTACCTAGTATAACATTGAAGAGAATTATAGGTAGTCATATTTTGTGACTAACATAACAATATTAAATTTCCACTGTCAACACCCGCAATAAAATATTGTTTTATTATTATTATAGTTGGTATTTTAGACCTATATTTTATGTTTTTTTATTATTATATATATTAATGAAAACAATTATATATAGATATATATAATTGTATTTTGTACCTAGTATAACATTAAAGAGAATTATAGGTAATCATATTTTGTGACTAGCATAACAATATTCTTGGTTCAATGATATAATTATTATATTTATTAAAATTCTCAAACGAAAGATAACAATCTCTTGCGTCTGTCACCATTCCATTATTAATAATTAATAGGTAATCATGTTATGTGACTAGCATAACAATATTCTTTGTTCAGTTATATAATATTATATTTATTAAAATTCTCAAACGACAGATAGCAATCTCTTGTGGACATAACTTTATTAATATTAATTGTTAAGTTATATAATAAATAAATGAAAAATAAATGTCTCATGTGCCTGCGAGCATAGGATTATTTTGAAGGACCAATCAAAACACAAACCAAAAAAATTCATGGCAGGAATAAAATTGAACTAGGTAAAAAAGCCACAAATTTTTGGTCGAGGCACTTTGTTTTTGTAATTGTTGCGCGTGCCTATTTTTCGCAACATACATAATTTTCTTAGTAACAAAGTGATTTATTGCAACTTGATTTGTTTGTATTTGCGATGTGATAGAGACTATTCAGGAGAAATGGCAAGTGAATGTGAAGTTTGGGATAAACCAATTGGACTTATGTAACTTACTATTTGCACGTTTCATGTATAGCAAAATAGATTGAAGAAACGACAAGTAACATAAGAAAACAAACCACCAATTTTCTTTGCATAGGGTATCCATCACATCTCCCAGTGCATAGGCATATCTCTTGCCAAATTTGAACAATATGACATGGACATCTACTTTTTCCACACTTTTAAACGACCAACAACCTAGATCGATAGTCGGTATTGAAACTACAAATACCAACGATCCAATGCATATATGTAGAATACATCGCTAGTCGTGCACTCCGTAATACATATGCAATTAATGCAAAGGACCAAGGACTATAGAAATTGTCAATAATCATTAGAATGAAAATGTTTTTAGATAACGAGATTTTTGAAACACAATGCATTGCCAGAAAAATTTCATATAGCATTTGCAGAGGCATCACAATTAGAAGGAAACAACGTTTCGCCTAGTCCAGGGATGCCTCACTATCGCATTTGCAATTGTTCGGCACCGTGAATTCTGAGAAGCAACCTAATTTGCATGACAATCAATTTATTTATTGCACATAGATTTGGTCAGATTTGCAAAAAGATGAGGCTATTAAGCAATTGTGTGAAGTAAATGTCCATTTGGCACCGTCGATACTGAAAATCTATTTGATTTACATGATAACCAAGTGATTTATGGAAATTAGATTTGGTGAGATCTCCGAAAAATGGAGGCTATTAAGAAACTATGCAAAGTAAATGCCATGGATTTCTATGAGTTGTACAATGCTTTGTATTATTTATTTCGCATAGGGGTAGCCAAGTAACCTGTAAAAATACCATGTTACTAAATACGCCCTATGCAATTGGCCTTTAAAGCAATGTGACCTTCATAGTGTACTATTTATAACGTTCACCTATTTGAAATTAGTATATTTAAAAAAACACGTGTATGGCAGATACAGTCCACATAGGGGTGATAGACAAACTTAGTTACTAGAGTTAAAGAATATGACATAAACATTAACTTTGTAGAAATTGTCATGTGACACCGACTATAAATTGGTAATTGGTATTGAAGTTATAGACATGTACCATCCAAACCATGTACTATTGAACATGTAGGCACATCCCAAAAAACTCGTTACTAAACACCTCTTTAGTTATCGATTTTTGACCTTGCACAGATTCTTTTGCTACTGTCTTATCTTCGCATATGGAACATGCATATGTTCCGCAATTGACATCTCTATATATCTGAAACTTTTCCAGCACTGATTCTAGCAATCGATGTAACTTGTAGTAAAACAAAATATTTTATGACAAGTTGATTTGCACCGACTTAGGAAGAAAATGTGGCAATCATGCATAATGAAAAGTTAATGTTGCATTGTTCTATCCACTACTTAGTGGTTTCTAATTATAATTACACATGTTCCAAAAATAGTTCATATGTGTGGAAATGGAATCGTACTAAATACATGACATGAACTTAGCTTTAAGGCAAATGGGCCTCAATAATTATTATTTGTAATCTCCACGTATGTCAGGTCGATCTAAAAAACAATCATATGGAAAATAGAAAGATAATCGTGCCATTTTGCAGTGATACAGTCAATTCACTTGCTAAAGACAACAAGGATTTCCACTAGTCTACCTCCTACGAATGGTTCTTGAGCAAGATTGTCGAAGAAAAGAAAACAGACAAACTCTGGATCACATGGCTTGTCATTGTTGGTTGTGTACCTGTTGTTTTCAACTACAAGGAACTCATATCCTGGTGTGCTTGAAGATTCGATAACGGGACAAGAATAATTAAGCTCACAACAAAAGGAAATAATCCAATGCAGCTAACTCTGAAGGCATTTAACAGAATGTTTGAACTTCTTATTGCAAATAAACATTTCAAGATTCTAGCCTCCCAGGCAAGCAATGCATATATTTTGGGAGAATATTTGCTACCATCTGCAAATATGCCCAGGGACCTTTCAACAATTGACATAACTTTGCTACAAGAGCCATATCGAGACTTATCATGGTTGTTTGCACATGTAACTCACCGACAGTCCACTTCACACATACCCAGGTCAACATTGTATGCATTGTACTTTACGTTCTAGAAAGATGCCATGTTTGACTATGCAGAGCTGATATTAGATGAACTTTGTTCTCAATTGGGAAATTAATTAAGTGTTAAAAGTCTTATATGGTTACATATCTAGTTTTGCAATTGCTTATTGTAATTTATTTGATAGTCTCCCCGTTAAAGTGAATGTAGATACACAGAATGAACCAGTACAATTCCAACACCTTGTACTATCTAAACATAAAGAAAGATATATTTTTTGCATTTTTCAAGATAGTTTTGTTAAATAGTTCAGACACACGTTGGTTGGGACAGAGCCCGGGAGAATAACTCAGGAAACTGAGCAATTTCTGAATGGAAAAGATGTTTGTATTCAAGATGAAAACCATACATACATCTGGTTATATGGTTGCAAGGACAATCCCCTTCTACTGCCTACGTTTGAATGTGATAGATATTTTCTCACAGAAGTTTGTCGCCAATATAAAACCTAGTGCATTACATTTGACACGAAAAGAAAAAGACAATTCATTTCATTTCCTTTTAAAGTTGGGGACACAATGGTCAAGAACTTGGGCCATCACAAAGAGGTCTCAGAAATACTTAGTGCATTTGAACTAAAGGAAGTAGAACAACTTAAGCGGTTTCGACCCCCAGGGTTTGTTTTCCCAACACTTAAAATCCATAAGGTACAGTAATTTGTTCACACAATTTGACAAGGAAAACCATGACAATCCATGTTCCAAAAAGGAGATCGATGGATGTAGCAAGGACTTGGCAATAGAAATAAGCTCAAATACAAAAAATCGAATCAAGGTAAAGACAAAGGGGCAAATGAAACATCAATGTCCAGTCTCCTCCCAATCCCCAGACACGTAAGAGCTCTTCCTTTGAACAAAGAACACAATAGGACAATGTAAATAGAGAAGAGAGTAAGGATGTGTGTGCTAGAGGTGGTGGAAAAGAGCAACTAGGCCATATCAATATTGAACACACACATCTACTGCCACGACAAAAAAGGAAATGTACCCCAAACAGAGACAATTCCCAAGATTCAGGAAGCTTAGAAAGCCAAGGAGGTGTCGATGATATGCAAATCCAGAGTACATAACTACTCAGATAGGTAGCCCAAATAACTGCAGAAGCATGCAACTTGCACATGAGCCTGCCAAAGAAGAACCAATGGTGTTTGAACAACATTCCTTGACATTGCACAACACTCAATACTACAAGAACCAAAGAAAATTGTGCATATAGAAGGTCAGTGTTAAAAACATAAAGGTCGTTCACCGCTCAATTGATCACCTGGATGTTTTAGAAACTGGACCAACTACGCTCACACAACTACATCAATGCACATGAGATGCCCTTCGCGATTCCATTTTCGAGTAGGAGTTATAGACTATTGGATTGAATAAGAGAAGAAGTAAGCTTGAGCATGCATTGACTCTGAATCCACTGTTTCCAAATCCATTGGTGATACTGCTAGCAGAACATGCTCATCCAAGTACTCTCGGAACCTCAAAGCCAAACAAAAAAATCCCTTCAATTACTTAATGGAGTCAGACAGTATGTTGTAGAAAACATTAACAGAATATTGGACTTAATCAAAGAGGCATGGGAGGTCAATATCAGTCTATGTAATTTTTAGAAAAGGATTACACATTTTACTAACCATTTGCAAAAAGATTTTCAACATGATTAAGCGTATTATAAAAACAAGGTAGGTACTTTCGTCAGATGAGTGAATAGTAATAATGAGCATCAAAGAAGCCAGAAAGAATTTCCCTCAGAAGAAAGAATAAAACAAATAAAGGTGGGTTGGTAAGCTCGAATAGATGTCCTAGAAGATGCAATATCCACTTGTGAAAAGATCCATGAAGAAAGAGCATATGCAACTTTAAAATCAATTGTTACTGTTAAGGAATTGCAGGGCCCATATCGTATTAGGAATTCATCCATAATCACAAAAGAAAAGCTTGATAGTAAGATGACCATAATGAAAACCACATTGGGTAATTAATTCAACGGTCTCAGTCAATTTGATGATGAGGAACTAAAACAATGGCTTGTTACATTTGTCAATAAAAACGAAGACCATTTGTCAGCCATCGACCAAGTACAACTGGAATGCAAAGAAGTAGAGGAGAATATTTTCACTCTTCGAGTGAAGTAAGAAATAACCATCGTGCCAATGAAAAGATTTATTGATAAATGGGTCAAGAACGTCACGGAACATATTGTCATCCCATAATAAGCACCCAAAATAGTTCAACAATACTCCCACAAAACAACTTCTATAAAGCCGCATGCATATGTACAACATACAAATCAAAACACTAAAAAACTTCCTTCCTGGTGAGTAGTCAAACAAGCATTTCATCTTCTTTTTCTCTTATTTTGTTTCATTACTTTGTAATGTGCCAAAATTTCCTCTTGTATACTCTGTCAAAACCTAACAGCAATTTCTAACTATGTCTCTTTATTTGTTCCAACTCTTTCTTCTATTTTGTGGTCTCCATGAGTCCCAATCCTAGTCCATTTGGACAAACGCCTTCACTTTTTATAGATCTTATTTAAAAGACAGTTGTATATTTTTTAAACTTGGCCAAGAAATGTTTTGGCCTTTACAGAGATTATTGAAAAAACAATTGTATATTTTTTTACCTTGGCAAAGTATTGTTTTTGCATATGTAGCTGCTGATTTTCTTGAATTTTATCGTTAAATAGAATTTCCAAACCTATATTCACTCTATCATTTTTCAATGAAACATCTTGTTGTATGCATATGTAGCCATTGACTATCATTCTACCAACTCATGTTTTGAGCTCTATGTTATCTTGGGTAAATTTGCTATAATATTGTAAATAGTCTATAAAATAATGCCAATTTGTTTGTCAAACCTTTCTTTGCTTGTTATAGATATGTTTATTTGATATGTACTTCATTGCTATCAATTTAACAAATATTTAAATTTCTTTATATATATTATATTTTATCCACTTGTCAATATTTTTAATGATATGTGCTTCATTAATCAACACTTAACTTTCTTTAGATATATTATCTTTTATCTTATTTGTATTATTGTTTAAGCAACGTCATGCATTATCAAGTATTGTTGTAATTCTAAACATGATCAGAATCTATGGTTTTGGACTTGATTGTTTTAAGCTTTAAGTTTTATCATTTTTCAATAGTTTCTTCTGTGCATATGTAGCAATGGACTTCCTTTCGACGAAATCATATTTTGGCATCTATGCAATGATTAGCAAATTTTGTATTATATTGTAAGATGTGAGTAACATAGTGCCCGATCCTTTCTCAAGACTCTATTTCCTTATTGTGTTTACTTAACAGAGTGGCTCCATTGTCAAGTTTTGTTTTAATTCCGACCATGATCAGAATTTTTAGTTTTGGATTTAATTGTTTTGAGTTTGAAGTTTTAGAATTCATTTGCTATTGGCCTATCCATTTCTTCCGCTATATGAAGATGGTCTTGTGTGGGCTTTGGTGAAAGAGGCAGGTATACTAGTAACTAGATTGTCATATACTATTATCAATTTCAAAATTGTGAACAAGGAACCTTTGTCATTGGGGAAACTCTATTCTATTTGCTTTCCGCAAAACCTAAGCTACGTACATTTGACATTGTTTCTCATGCATCGTAACATCCACACACTTTTCTTTGTTTCCTTGATAACACCACTTCGATACAGGTTACATTGTTTTGTCTATATCTTTAGCTCTAAGTACTTCCTTCTATTAAGTTCCATGGCGGAGGTTTTTAATTATTTTTTTATAATAAACATTGCTAGTTGACATAAATTCAATTGAACAATATTTTTTAAGTTAAACATATGCATAAAGCATTTTCAATTTGTTAGTTGTATGTCACGTATGATGTACGGATGCACAAAGCATATGGTTGTGCGGATGATATGTGTCTGCCAAAGATATATCTCTACCCAAGGTATATATGTCGAACACTTCGCTTGTTTACAATGTTTTCTTTGACATTGAACAATTTACCTTTTTCCCTATCTTTTACAATATTTTATGCAAAATGTTCTCATTGCAAAGACTTCAAAATGTTTAAAAATGAAAATGACATAATTGGGTCAGTTATCAAACAAATTACATTGCTGGTGAGAATCTGTGTGATGGAACCAATGCATGTGCAAGACTGCAGGAGGATGATTGTTATGAATTATCTGCACAAGGGTTCAAGTTACACTAGAGAATTTCTGCGCCGACATGTAAAAGATATATATGTGTAGACAATGTGTTTGTGCACAACAAATATCTGTCCCAAAAATAAAATATGTTTAACAACATTTTTTTAGTTGGCCATACGCATCAAAGCATTTTGTAAACTATTAAAAATGTGAACACTTCACTTATTTACAATGTTTTCTTCAACATTGAACAATTTAAAAGTGTTTAAAAACAAAATTCGCATAAATGACTCAGTTATCAAGAAAATTATATTGCTAGTGAGAATATGTGAAATGGAACCAATGGAAGTGCAGAGTTTCCATGTGCGAGAGCACAAGACAATGATTGTTATGAATTATTTGCATAAGGCTTCAAATTACACTAAAGCTTTCATGTGCAGACATGCATAGGATATATGTATGCAGATGATGTGTTTTTGCCCAACAAATAACTCTCTGGTAGATAAATATGTTGAACAATATTTTTTTAGGCATATTCATAAAAACATTTTGTAAACTATTAAAACTGCAAAGTTGCAAAGTGGAACAGTGCGGGACGATGACTGATATCAATTATCCACAGAAGGATTCACATTAGACTTTACATCATTTCCTGCTCATCGTAACATCTGCACACTTTGTTTTCTTTCCTTCACAACTCGACTTCAATACATGTTACATTGCTTCATCTTTATCTTTAGCTCTAAATACTTCCTTTACTAAGTATGACATATGTTTATAGTTGTTTTTTCTAATATTCAGTGTTACTTGAAATAAATTCAATTCAACGGTATTTATTAACTTAAACATATGCATAGAAGCATTTTGATTATCTTAGTTGTACACCACAAATGTTGTGGAGACACCCAGATCATATGGTTGTTCGGAAGGCTTTTGTGCGCCGAAGATATATCTTTGCCCAAGGTACATTGAACAATCTAAAAATGTTTAAAAATGAAATTAGCATAAATGGCTCAGTTATCAAGCAAATTACATTGTTGGTGAGAATATGTGCGCTAGAACCAATGGATGTGCGAAGTTTCCAAGTGCAGGAGTGCAACAAGATGATTGTTATGAATTATCCACACACGACTTCAAATTACATAACAACTTTGCTGTGTGAACATGCAAAGGATATATCTGTGTCGACGATGTGTCTCTGCGCAACAAGTAACTCTCTAGTAGATAAATATGTTCAACAATATTTTTTTTGTTAGGCATATGCATAAAAACATCAACTAACATACATAGTTGTGTAGATCATATGTATGTGGTGAGGATGTATAATCAACTTTTATTAAACTAATAATTAACTTTTATTTTTAATATATGTATATATGTAAAAAAAACATTCTGCACAACAATATTCTATTGTTGGACTAGGTGTTTGCTATGCTACGATTGTGAGACACTTCACATTGACTCATGTCCATCTTGCAAACATTTCACATTGCTTATTGCATATGCTAATATCATATAGTAACATATCATTGAACAATTCACTTATTTACATTGTTTATAGCATATTCTAACCTCCCCATTGAACATTTCACTTATTTATTTACCAAGCTTTAGTACACACATTGAACACTTTACCTTTTTGCTTATGTTTACAAAGTTTTATGCTAAGTGTTTTTACTGCAAATACTTTACATTACTTTCCACATATGCTAACTTCCCCATTCAACATTTCTTTTATTTACCAACTTTTACTCCACATTGAACAATTTGTGTTTTTTTTGCTTATTATGACAAAGTTTTATGCTAATTGTTTTTACTATAGCATAAACAATAATATTTTTTTTTTTTATTGTATGAATTATTTTTTGACAAAGACAATTCATTATCTATACTTCTAGTTATATTAAGTTTTATTGGACAAGAAGTCTCCTATACAACCCTAAATTAAAAATCTCTAATAAAAATTAAAAAAAAAAATCACCCATACCCATACCCATTTTTATTTTTCAAAAAGAAATTCATCCACCCATACTATTTTTCCAAAAAAATAATAATCCACCCATACTGATTGACATAGAACATTAATTAAAAAAAATAAGAGGACATTCGATCAAAGTTCTTCTTTTAAATATAAAGATATGTTAGGTAGTGCTCTTTTAAATATTGAAACATGTTATGTAGGCACGCCTTAATCACCGGATGGGTTTTGTTATAAGTGCTTGTTTTGACATTTTTATTTAACATATTTTTATTTAAAACTTTTTAAATATTAAAGTTTTATATTTTAAAAAAAATGGGTATGGATGTGGATGTGGATGGATGAATTTTTTTTAATTAAAGTTTTATGTATATGAAATATTAGAATTTTACCATCAATTACATATGGTATACCGCTTTAAAATTTCCAAAACACCGCAGTTACTTACCAGTGCCACCCAGCACACAGGTTGTACCAAATGAAGGCATTAATCGGACATCAATGGTAAGATTTGAGAGTGTCAAAACCATTTTTTTAAATGGGAGGTTAAAATCTAACTTAGTTTAAATGTTTTAGTTTTTTAGTTTTATTTTTATTTTTTTCCACAAGTTTTGTTAAAAATGGATTAGAAATTTAAAAAAATAATTGAAATGACAGATTTCAGTATATTCTTATACCCTGGAGTTTTTGAGGGAAATGAATCAATTTATGCTTTCAGAAACAAGATTTGAGCATTATAAAATTAATATTTTACCAACAACCACATTGTCCAATTCCAGAGTAAAAAACTTAGAATGTGTTGAGAAGGTGTGAAGCTGTTTCAATTATCAGTATGGACTTAGTAATAAAACGATTAATCTTGTATATATATTAAAATATAACTATTTTCAGATTTATAGATATATATTTCAATTTGTACTATTGTGGACATATTGTTCAATAACAACTTTAAACATTTGATTATTTTTTATTTTTTCTGGTAGATGAAATCACAATTTTTCATTGTTTAAATTGCAGTTTTAATACATAGATTAATTCAAAGTCATGAAAAACCCTTAATTCATAGAAACTGTGCAATGTCAATCACTAATATATACAATTCCATCACTTCTTTTAAATTTCTGACCAATTTCTGAACAAAACTAATAGGCAAACACAGCAGCACCTCTAGTATATACAATTCCATGGCTTTTTTTAAATTCTTGACCAATTTCTGAACTAAATGTTGGAATAATGCTTAGTTTAGAAGACTAGATTGGGTTAGTTGAAGATTTGTAGGAGTTGTTGAGATATTCTCTCAACCTCCATAGCTATGTTTGGGGTAAGATGAATCTGAGTTCAACTATATATGTAAGTATGTATGTGTGCAATAATAATCTATTTTTCTGTGTGTATTTCGTGTGTTTCACTGCTCTCATGTTTCCCAATTCTAAACTGATAGGCAAACACAGTTAAAAAAAAACTTCATTAAATCTAATATTTATGATCCTCTATTTCATCAACAACTACCAATATCTAGCCTGCTAAGTAACATTGAATACTACTGCAAATGGATTATAAATCATCTAATCAGAAAGCAATTCAGATCTAACAAACTATAATTCACCTGCTTATAAACCATCAAATCTAAAAGTAATTCAAATCCAACAAAGAATAATTCACCTGCTTATGAACCATCAAATTTAAAATCAATTCAGATACGACAAACTATAATTCTGCAGCAGCCTAAAAGAATAAATGCTGCTTAGAGGATATTGCTCGCCCCTCACCAACTAGCCAGCTGGTATATGTCGAAGTCATGACAAGTCTGGACCAAATTATCGATGAGAAAAGATTTTATATAAAAGTCGATGCCCAGCTCACATTGTTCCGTGCATAGGTCTGGTGAGACATTTAACGCATTGCACAGTATCATAAATGTCGAGGCCCAGCTCACTGTATTCGGTGCATAGGTCTGGTGAGACATTTAATGCTATACATTGGACAGTCGACCATATGGGTGGCTTCGTCTATCTATTTATTGAGAATTCTTGGTCATCTGATCATCAGCGTTTGAGTGAAAGGATATAGCTGGTAAATCTCTGTTGGTTCTTTGCGAGTGAGAGAGGTGTGAGAAATGGCTGGGAATGGTATGGTGAAGGCGGTGTTTGTAGTTGGGTTTGTTGTGGCAGTGCTGAGTGTGTGGGCAGCTGTGAGAGTTGAAGGTGCGATAACATGCAACCAGGTGGTGAGTGCTATGACTCCATGCGCTACATATCTGATAGGAAATGCAGCCACCCCTGCAGCGGCCTGTTGCCCTTCTATTCGTGGGTTAGATTCACAAGTGAAAGCCACGCCTGATAGGCAGGCTGTTTGTAACTGCCTCAAGACACAAGCAAAGTCATATGGGGTGAAGCTGGGGAAGGCTGCCAATCTCCCTGGTCTCTGCAAGGTCACTGACCTCAACGTGCCTATCAACCCTAACGTCGACTGTTCTAAGTATGTCTGCAATCGACTGTCCCTTTCATTATTCTTTGATTTTTTTTCATTTTGATGCAAACTCATTGTGGAAATTTGTTTTAACAAGTATTGCACTGGAATATCGTTTTGAATTCTTTGATTCTTTCAGTTTGATGCTAACTCACTGGCACTGGAATGTTGACTTAACGCTTCGTTTTGTTTTTAAATATGGCAGGGTTCATTAATGAGGTCTGATGACGATCAAATCTGGGCTGGTTATGTTAGTTTTCTATTAAAAGTATAGGCGGTGACTGTAATTAGTCTATGAAATGATGCTTCTAACGATTATCGTAGCGACGATGGCCGTTTCCTGAGCATCTCAGTTACCCGTGAATGCTTGGTTTCTGTATTTTTGTAATACATATAAATTAAATAAATAAATGATGATGCCAGCTGGTTTTTAATGGTGTATCTTTACATTGCCAATTTCTATTTTACTAGGGTGTAGTTAAATGTTTTAAGTATTTGACCATTTTCTGATATCATCACGAAGTAATGTAATTGTTAATGAAATGTAGTTTTTTTGTTGTTTAAATTGAATTTTTTAATGTTTAAATGGTTTTTTGAATTGTATTTTTTTTGGTGTCTTTGAGAAATTTTTGTTGGATTATGTAGATTTAACATTTAACAATTGAAATTTGAAATTTCAACAATTTTGGCCAGACAAAATTGGTTGGAAAGTATGATTTAAATGTTCAAAAAATTAGAAAGGTTAGGCTAGTAGATCCATCTTAACCTTGGATCTATCATGGGGAGAGATGAATCACATGCAAACCTCCTTTTAAAGTGCAGCACTTATGAAAGGTTTGTACCTAGAAGAATTTGATCCCTCTCCACACTCCCAAATAAAATGGACCATGGACCATGTAGGCAGTAGTCTGAAATTTTTAATGTATATCTTTTATGTGTTAGATGCTTTCAAATTTACAAAGTATCATCTAAAATCAAATTTTCAATGAGATTAGATTTAATGTCATAAACTAAACAAAACATTACAAAGTTTACACCAGAATCTAACTAAAAATAATGTTTAGTGATGAAAACACAACAAGAAAGTAACAATGTTAAGACTAGTAGATCCATCTTAACCTTGGATCTATCATGGGGAGAGATGAATCACATGCAAACCTCCTTTTAAAGTGCCAAACTTATGAAAGGTTTGTACCTAGAAGAATTTGATCCCTCTCCACTCCCAAATAAAATGGACCATGGACCATGTAGGCAGTAGTCTGAAATTTTTAATGTATATGTTTTATGTGTTAGATGCTTTCAAATTTACAAAGTATCATCTAAAATCAAATTTTCAATGAGATTAGATTTAATGTCATAAACTAAACAAAACATTACAAAGTTTACACCATTGTGAATCTAACTAAAAATAATGTTTAGTGATGAGAACACAACAAGAAAGTAACAATGTTTAAGTGATGAAGACACTAAATAATAATAAAATGAATTGATTAAGATATTAAATGATGTATATACTACATCAACTCATTAACAAGTGATATAAACGAGATTAAATAATTGAAATATTACATAGTAATTGATTTCAATCAGTCCAGCTTTTCATATTGATCATGTGGAAATGGAGATTAAAATAAAAAACCATGGAAATCTTTAACTTGATGCTGTTTTAAAAGTGAGATCTTGTTGATTTGTCTTTCCAATATTAATAAGTGTCTTCTCTAATGTATTTTCAATATTAAGCAAGTATCAATGAAATTTGTTTATTATTATCCCTCTCAATATGTGTAATAGGAATAGTTAATTCATTTCATGGAACTTTCACATAATTATTGAAAATCTTACTAAAACATGTGGAAGGTCTTTTAGGGAATGTTTTAGGATTATTGGCATATGTTCAACTACTACCAGAATGCTACTATTAATAAGTCTTGCATTAATACATAAATTTGAAGTAAGCAAAACCTTAGCTCCAACAACAATAATCAATTCATTGTCCAATTTTTCTCCTAAGTGGAGTAGATGCTTCAATTTCTATCATTACTTTGTTGACACCTCCCCATTATATTTGTCTATGTGCTCTTATTAAATCTCTAAATTGACTTGTATGTTCTCCCCTATCATCTTGGTTCCTTCTCTTTAATTGTAGTATTTTATCATCTTCGTTCACTATTTTCAATTGTAGTCTCTTTATTTCAAAATCATGTTTCCCTTTGATCATCATTCATTCTTTGTAGTTGTAGTATTTTTTCTTTCATATTTCTTTCTTAACAATTCTTTCTTTCTTCACTATTCTTATCTTTGATCGTCAATCATTTGTTATCATCACAATCTATGCTGTTCATTTTTCTATATCTTCATATTTCCCTTTTAATTTCAATGAATTGTTGCATTTGATTCAATCTATATGTTCCACCTCTTTGTGATTGTCAACTTCTTACCTCTTCAATATTGTTATTGTTCATTTCTTGGTCAATAGTAGACATGTTGTTGAATTTTTAACTATTTACAATATATATTCCAGTATCAAACAAAAGCAATACAAAGGACTCAAATAATTTTAGAATAGTTAAGTAATAGTAATATGAATGGCAAAAATAAATAAAACCCAATTGTTAAAAAGACTTATGTCTTTTATTTGACTTTAAAGTATATCAATTTTTATACAGTTAAAATTGAGAATTCTCAATTTTAACTTTGAAGTAAGCAAAACCTTAGCTCCAACAATTTTAACTTTGAAGTAAGAATTCTCAGTTAATCCATAAATTTGAAGTAAGCAAAATGATTCATCGTCCAATTTTTTCTCCTCAATCGAGTAGTTGCTTCAATTTCTATCATTACTTTGTTGACACCTCCTCATTATCTTTGTCTATGTGCTCTTATTAAATCTCTAAATTGACTTATATGTTTTCCCCTATCATCTTGGTTCATTCTCTTTAATTGTAGTCTTTTATCATCTTCGTTCATTATCTTCAATTGTAGTCTCTTTATTTCAAAATCATGTTTTCATTTGATCATCATTCATTCTTTGTAGTTGTAGTTTTTTTTCTTTCATATTTCTTTCTTAACCGTTCTTCTTATCTTTGATCCTCGATCATTTGTTATCATCACAATCTATGCTGTTCATTTTTCTATATCTTCATATTTCCCTTTTAATTTCAATGAATTGTTGCATTTGATTCAATCTATATGTTCCAACTCTTTGTGGTTGTTAACTTCTTACCTTTTCAATATTGTTATTGTTCATTTCTTAGTCAATAATAGACATGTTAAATTTTTAACTATTTACAATATATATTCCAGTATCAAACAAAAGCAATACAAAAGATTGGTATAATTTTAAAATAGTTAAAAAGTAATAGTAGTATGAACGACAAAAATAAATAAAAACCAATTGCTAAAAAAGACTTATGTTTTTTATTTAAATTTAAAATATTTCAATTTTTATACAGTTAAAATTGAGAATTCTCATACAACTAAAAGAAAAAGTCCCACCAACCAAAACAACAAAAAAGTAATATATAATCATGCCAAATTATAAGTAAACATGACAAAAGAAAGTCGTTGGTCTAGAGCCCTGAAAAATAAAAACTGTGTTCCCTTATATTTTATTGCCATAGATATTGTTTTCATGCACTTAAAAAATTGTAACTTGTACATCATTTATAATATTTTCAGAACATCACATGTAACTTGTACATCATTTATAATATTTTCAGAACATCACATTTTGGGGGCAGAGGACATGATTCGACAATATTTATGGAATTCATAACATCTTAATTATTGAAGTTGCATATAAATTTCAAAGCAAGTACATTGGTTGGAATAGAGAAAACAAATAATTTGGAAATGGTTTTACATAGGATTTTCACATAAAATTAAAATTATTGTTGATTTAGTTAAATTAAAATTATTGTTGATTTAGTAAACTAAAGACAAATAGCTTTTTTGGGAAAGTTTAGTTAATGAAATTATATTAGTGAAGCTTTGAAGAATTATTTGGAAAATAAGCATTGCAGAAATATGGATTAATGTTGATCTTTATCCACCAAAATTATTGTTGATCTTTATCCACCAAAATTATTGTTGATCGAGTAAATTAAAGAGGAATAGCTTGATGGAAAAACTTAGTTAATAAAATTATCTTAGTAAAGATTTGAAGAATTATTTAGAAATTAAACATTGCATAAACATTGATTAATGTTGATTTTTATCCACCAATGACACAAAATTATTGTTGATCGAGTAAATTAAAGAGGAATAGCTTGATGGAAAAACTTAGTCAATAAAATTATCTTAGTAAAACTTTGAAGAATTATTTAGAAATTAAACATTGCAGAAACATTGATTAATGTTGATTTTTATCCACCAATGGCACAACTTGTATTCAGATAGTTGGTAAATATTGCATATGGGTCAATTCCCATGATGGGGAAACTTTAATTGATGCAATTATGTTAGTGAAACTCTGGCATACTCATCTATAGAATAAGCGATGCACAAACCATGCTTAACGTTGGTCTTTACCCACCAATTGTTCAACCTGTTATTTCGATTTGCATCTATCAAACAATAATTACAATAATTAGACATCGTGTTAATGACTATAATGCATATATAGTATTGCACTACCAATTCCACGATTCGTTTTTGGTTAAATTGAGTTGAATTATCAATTTTATTGATAATTTTTTGTAAAGTTTATTAAAGTTTAAGAATTTTTAATTATTAAAATGAATTTTTCTTTAAATATATATATATATATTTAGATTTTTGATATTACTAAATTCTGAATTTTTGATTGGCTAAGAAGATTGATGGAAGTAATAAGTCCTAGTTGGAGGTGACTATTATAAAAAGATAATTAATAAAAAATACATAAAATTTTAAAAAATCATAAAAATGTCATGTGTAGCTTTGCATTAATAGTTCATTGACTAAGTATTGAGGTGGCTATTATAAAAAGATAATTAATAAAAAAATACATAAAAGTTTAAAAAATCATAAAAATGCCATGTGTAGCTTTGCATTAATAGTTCATTGACTAAGTACTATTTTTGCATTAATAGTTTATTGACTTTGGAGGTGACTATTATAAAAATATAATTAATAAAAAATACATAAAAGTTAAAAAAATCATAAAAATGTCATAAGTAGCTTTGCATTAATAGTTCATTGACTATGTACTATTTTTGCATTAATAGTTCATTGACTAAGTATTGTTTCTCTTCTCCAAGAGAGAATGTCATTAAATTAGATATCGATAACACAGATTTCAAGTTTTAAAAAGAGTTTCTTATTTGTCTTAAAAAAAGTTTCTCAAACCCTGGATGGGGTGCCACGTGGAGCAGGGAGGGTACGTGGAGCAGTGCCAGGAGGGGCCATTAATGGTGGCCATCCACCCTCATATCCTTGATATTTATGATGGGCATCAACTCCGTCGGCCTCCACCATTTGATGAGGCCTCTCACTCGCGCGAGGAGACCAACCAGCCAGAGCATTAAGACCACAGCCTTAATGGCTATAGCCACCATTTTCTCCCTTATCAGCATTCTCGGTGGCTTTGGGATGTATTGGAAGGTTACAGAGCCGAGCGAGAACAACAGCGCAGGGGGCATTCCATCTCTCGTTCTAGTTCTAAACATGCCATGAGCAAGGGGAAGGCCTTGCAGAGGCGCAGGGTGGTACGCGGTCGACTCACGACAGAAGAGGCAAAAGAAGTTTGAGCGAGCTCTGGTTTTAGCCAAGTGAAAGAGACCTAGGGAGTCCAAAGGAACAGGAACGCCTCCTAGAACGTATGTTGAGGAGATTCCTCTAGAGGAATTCCCCCAAAATCTTTCCGAAAGTCTCATTTTCACGGTTCCGGACAACTGGAACCCCCCTATGTGTTTTGGAGCAGACGCACTGACTCTCAATCCAAGAGCTGTACACGGTCTCAGTGACACTCCAGTTGAGGAATTCACAACTTGTCTGGTAGAGGAAGAGATGCTGGAAGGCAACGAAGAAAACGTCTACAAGGCTCTTGATGAATTGAGGTTGCAGCAAGCACACCAGGAGGAGGACAAAGAGCAAAAATCACAACACCAGCCACCACTTCTTCACCCGAAGCACCTAAATCTGATTTTCGAGGTCCGCAACATGGTGGACGACCAAATATTTAGAGCCGTCTGCATAAACCAACGCCTGGACATGTTGTACGCCGCCTACTCCAGCACCACCCCAAGGCGATAATGCCCCACCTGCGCTCAAATTTACGCCATTCCAGTTAGACGCGGCAATGAGAAGGACGACCACGAGGACACCGGTTAATAGGTTCTCCTGTTCAACCACTACTCAAAACTCTTTCTTTTTTTGATGTATAACAGAGTTGTAGCTCTTCTAGCTCATAGCAATGGTAGCGATAGCATAGGCATGATCAGACTAATGATAAAACTGACCATGCACCCTGGTTTCCTTCGGGCAGGGTGGCAGCCCAATATTTTGAGTTTGGAAGCTAGCTTGGAATGGCCAACTGTCTCGGTTTCCTTAACAGGCGAGACAACTGGCACCTCAATGTCACATTGTAACTTTGCAATATCAATATATTAGGACCCGCTTTTTTACTTAAAAAAAAAATTTCTCAAAATTTAAAGATTTTTTCACATTTGTATGGATCATGAACACATAGGTTTATGTAAAGCATTTGTAATCTTTTATAAAATACTAAAAGTTGTTTTCTTTAATAATAACTTAATTATTTTTTAAATTAAAATCATCATGTAAAATATCCAAATAAAATTATTAGTAAAATTTGTAATGTTAAATATAGTCATATTTTTTAAATACATTATTTAAAAAAAAAAATTACAATTTTGAGAATTTTAATACTTTAAAACAATCTCTCATCATAAATGTGATTATTATGATGATATGGTGTTATTCATCCATATTCATGATTAAACTAGACATTTTATACTGTAAACACCAACTTAAAATAATAAAAATATTATAGAAGTCCCTTTTAGGAAATTAATCATTTTTAATGTTAAAAACATATCTCAATAAAATATTCACATTACCACTTAATGATAGTATAACAACAATACATAGTTTATCTTCCATTTAAAAATGTTTAAATTTAGACATTTGTATAAAGAAAGAGAGATAGAATATGAATCTCCATGAATTTAAATATATATTGGTGTTAGACATACAATATCATTCAATAACTTACTCTTCATAGTTTTATTTAAAAAAAATAAGTACATATAGATTTCTAAATTCTTATAGGTTAAATACTCATTTTTATCATTGATAAAGATTTAAAAATAGAAATAAATGTTAGAGTAGCATTCAAATTTATTTTAATTAAGATCATCCATTGGTGTGGAGTGCCTTTGAACAATTTCAATTTTAAATTCATTTGTTGGTGTAGTGGTGGCTCCAAATCTAAATTTAATTAGGTTTATGTGTTGCTTGGAGGTGGCTTGAATGGTTGAACAAAGTTCAAATTTAAAACTATTGACACAACTGAAATTGACCTTTGGTGAAACTTAAAATAACATTAAACACAAAAAGTGGATATAGTTAAACACTAAATAATTTAAAAACATTTATTGTATTTATCAATTAACTAAATAAAATGTAAACATAATCCTAAGACAGGGACTAGCTTCTTTGCAGCGATTACCCTTGTTGTAAAATCATTGTGACGCACTGAAACCTCATGTGCATCACAAACATGCATTGTGACAAAGTTTCATAAAATATGAGTAATGTGTTCAACTCTAAAAAAAAAATCCAGAATATGTTGAAAGTACAAATATCTCATGGAAAAACAATCCACTCAACATGAAATTAAACTTAAACTTTGTAAACATTTTTTTAATGTACAAATATAAATATATTTTTCTTCCTCAATTTCCTCCACACCAAAGAATAGTATATACATTATCGTTATAAAATCACTTCTTAATTCTTTATTGATTTCAAATTTGTTCGTAGCTACATATAACATGAGTTTAATGAGTTTGTATAAAAAACAATTGCCCAAAAAGCCAGTTTTCCATCTTCTTAACTAAAACGAACACTCGAAGGAGAGGGAAAGTGTATGTTACTTTCCACTGTGGCATTTATTCCTAGAATTATCAAATAAACTTCTTTGAAAAATGCAAAGCCTACCTTGGACCATTCTAAACAATATGTTTCCCTACCTGACATGACACGTTTCTCTAGTTTGATTCTTGTAGAGTTGGCATTTGAGATTTGGCTTTATATTACATTACAAAAACATGTATTAACATCTAAGGGAAATAAGTGCCCTGCCAACCAGAGCAATTGATAAGGAAAGGTTCGTTGTTCACCTTGTTACTCTTGACAACTTCACTTTGTTTTTCTTGACAACTGTTGTTGGGTATTCTACCCTACGGACTAATAATCTAGGGCTCTAAACTTATACGCAGAAAATGACCCTTAAGATTTAACTTTTAACCTTCTACCCAAAATCTCAACCCCTTTTCGAGCAAACAATGGAAGAATCAACTCAC
>ML787932.1:225920-261869 GCA_009831015.1 Picea engelmannii | reverse complement strand
CCGCGCCCAGTGAGAAGTTAGGGCGCGGGTTGCTTGTTTTGAATGGTTTTTTGAGGAGTTACTCAGCATGGCTTTGGCTAGGAAGAGGCATGAGTTGGCCTGATGCCAGGTAAACCTGTATGGTGCATTTTAGGGTTATAACAACAACTAATTAATATAATTTGTCACCTTAAAACCATTATAAATCTTCCCAACCCTAACTATTGTATAACACATTATGTTTTTTTTTAAGTTAGTATATTTTATTACCTCCTAAAATAACAAGTGTACATACATAATGAATACATTATGACAGGGTCGCCATAGAAGGAAACCGACCCATCGCAATCGTTGATCAAGACTATTGGTGCCCCGAGGGGTAAAAAAATAATGTAGTATGACAGTATAAATGTTGTCTAGACAATTCCATGAAACTACAAGTCTACCATCAATTGTAGGAAGTAAGCTAAGACCAAAACTTAGACTAAAACTGAGAAACATTAAAAGAACACATTTATTCATGATGAGGAACATGTCCCTGTTGAGAAGATATTTCCGGTGGAAAATGAATGGAATCATAGAGCAGGATGGCGTCTTATGCAGTCATTCCTGGAACCGATCGTTGAAGTCTAACACACTATGCTATAAAGACCAGAATTATACATTTGCCCCACATAGGTAGGAACATCATTCATTGATTTGTTAGGCCTTATGATCATCAGATCTCTACTTCTCATGACTCTCACCCAAAATATATCAGTAGAGAATATATATGCAACTAGATAAGGTTTGCATTTTTTTATAATAATGAGAAATCAATTGTGTTTTTTTGTCGTGCTTGAGATAAATCTTCAACATAATATCACGATCATCCCCGTCATTTACGAGACGCGGAGACAAAAAACATATTATGACTGCAATGCATGGCATCTCTGTGTGTACTAGGATTTTAAATTATAATCCATGTCCATCTTTCTCCTTTTCCATGTAAAAAGGCTTCAGTAGATGGCTCAACCCTTTAGTGGGATTTGGGAAATCAAATTTGCACTTATTCTGAGTTCTCGTGAAGAGAGAAATTTATATTTAAAGAAAACAAGAAATCTCAATATATTGCTCAAACAAAGCATACGATACATAAAATACAAATCTGGAGAAAAAATATTTAGCACCTCCATCTGCATCAACATATGAAGACCTTCTTTAGAGAATGACTTTAAACACTCGCTTAGGTCCAAAGTCTCCAGGAGTGTAAGTCTCCCCACTACAAGGAAAAGACCTTCTAGCGGAGGTTTTTGCGGACGACCCTATAAAAATAGCCCAAAAATCCATTTAAAGTGGAGGATACTAGCGGAGGCAAGTGGTCAGAGGTTTTAGCAGATGTTTTTTTATAGTGCGTTTATAAATACTTAATGCACCAGTGCGTTTTATACAACAGACGCACCTATGCCCTCAAAACTTGCGAACCGTAGTAGGGTTATTTCAAACATAAAATATACTCTGGTGCGCTACTTAAATAATGACGCACCAGGGCGCACAGTTTATCTCAAAAAATTGTGCACCGTGGGAGGGTTATTTTTAAAATTTTTATATACGATGGTGCACTACTTAAACAATTGCACCGGTGCAGACTGTTGCTCCCAAACAATGGCGCATCGTGGTAAGGTTTTTGAAAAAATATACTCCGGTGCGCTACATAAATAATGATGCACTTGTGCAGATAATTATTTAGCACACCGTAAAAGGGTTAAATTAAAACAAATACCAGTCATAATTTTGTTTTTTACTCTTTTCATTGTTATATAGCTCTCAACCACCGATCCAACTTTTGCCTCTCTAAAGTGCCCTACACTGGTGCAACTTTTTCCTCTCTAAAGCGCCCTTAAAGACTCAAGTATTTGGTGAACTCCCAACTAACGAGTTGTCTAACGAAATTCTAATCTTTATTAGTTGGTAATTCACAATTGTGTGTGATTATGATGACAATTTGAGTTCTTTTGTCTACGATGTCCACGATGAGAATCTTGCTCCATGGGTACCTACTACCGCCTAGATCGCCCTTCACATATCACCATCATGATTGCAATATTCCAGATATAATATAATATGTAGAACATAAATATTGAGCAAGCAATAGCGGAACAACAATGATATATCCAGAACAATATCATAACAATATCACAATAACACCTTTATTATTGATAACAATGTTCACTTGCCTCTTTGAGGGGGAAACCTCCAACACAGCAGAGATCTATTACAATAATATCCAAGACAAACTTCACCCATGCCTCTTACACTTATTTATACTAATTCTACCTTCTAAGGAAACTTCTAGAGGAAGATATTTTCTAGAAGCAGAAACTTCTATTAGGTCTTCTTACATTGACTTATTCTCATTTATTTATTAGGCCTTATTAACTATTGTCAGCCTTTATTACATAGAAAACATATCCTACTAACTAATGACCCATGGAGAGGGGTTAGGATCAGATCCTAACATGCTCTCGACCTTCAAAAGTAGTCTTGTCCTCAAGCCTGCAGGTGCGGAAACTGTTGAAGTATAGATGTTGGTTCCCATGTCACATCATCTAGTGATGTATCCTTCCACTTGATCAACACTTTCTTGATTGTTCGGCCACATCGATGACGTTCTCGGTTGTTGAGGACTGCTTCGGGTTGGAGCCACAAGGATCCCTCTTCATCTAATTCTAGCAGGATGGTTTGAACTCGACAATTTTTTCCCACCACTTTCTTCAGACAGGAAACATGAAACACTGAATGGATTTTGGAAGTAGTCGGAAGAGACAATTTGTAAGCTATTGAGCCAATACGCTTGATGATCTAGTAGGGCCCATAAAATTTGGGTGCCAACTTATGATTCCCTTGAGCTTTGAGATATGTTTTCTTGTAAGGTTGGAGTCGGAGAAACACTTGATCCCCTTCCTGAAAAACCCTTTCGGAACGATCATGGTCAACCTATTGCTTCATGCAATTTTGGGCCATGTGGAGGTTATCCTTCAAAGCTGCGATGGTGGTTGTGCGACCTTGCAACATGGTATCAATAGATTGAACCTTGGATGTGCCTGGAAGATAGGTATTGATTATCGGAGGCCATTGGCCATACACTGCTTCATATGGGGTCATTTTAGTGGTTGTGTGATAGGAAGTATTGTACAACTATTCTGCCAAGGGAAACCATTGCACCCACTGGTGTTGTTTGTTTGAAGCAAAACACCGTAAGTAGGTTTCCAAACATTTGTTGACCACTTATGTTTGGCCATCAAACTGGGGGTGATAGGATTTGCTCATGTTTTGTTGGGTGCCCTGCAATTTAAACAACTCTTGCCAAAAGGTGCTAGTGAAAGTGTGGTCCCGATCAAATACAACAGAGGTTGGCATGCCATGTAACTTGAAAATATGATCATGGAAAACTTGTGCAACGAGTGCCACTATGAAAGGGTTAGGTAAAGCACAAAAATGAGCATACTTGGATAGGCGATCAACCACCACCATGATGACTGATTTGTTCCTAGCGTTAGGAAGGCCCACTATAAAATCCATGGAGATGTTTGTCCACTTTGAAGATGGAATGGGTAGGGGTTGTAGAACACTTGGTGGCTTTACAGTTTCACCTTTATTCCATTGGCACACCTTACATTCAGTGACAAATTGAAGTATATCATTCTTCATGCCTTCCCAGAAAAAAGAATGGCGGGCATGAGCATATGTCTTTTGGAAGCCCAAGTGACCTGCAATGGCTGATGAGTGCAACTTTGTTAAGAGTTGCGGCTTGAGTGCTGAAGAGGGTGATATAACCAGATGATCCTTATATCAGAGAGTATTATCCTGCTAGGTGTAGTCGGTGGGAGGATTAGGGTCCTCCTGAAGATGTTGAATTATACTGGATATAGTTGGGTGTGTGAGCCACTACTGGGATACATCTTCAATCTAATCAGAGATTGGTAAGGATAAGGAAAAGAGGGTGCCAACCTCCTCATGTTGTCGTGACAAAGCATCAACCACTATATTGTCTTTGCCTTTTTTATATGTGATTTCATAGTCATAACCCAACCTTTTAGTTAGCCACTTGCTTTGTTCGGGGGAGGATAACCTTTGCTCCAAAAAATAATTCAGACTATGGTGATTTGTTTTGATCTGAAAATGACATCCCAAAAGGTAGGGCCTCCATGTGTGCACCACATGTAGAATGGCCAACATTTCTTTTTCATAAGTGGATCTACCCAAGTTGCAGCCACTCAATGCTTGGCTAGTAAAGGCTAGAGGTCGACCCTCTCAGGTGAGGACTGCGCTTATACCAGTGCCCAAAGCATCCGATTCCACCACAAAAGTTTTGTTGAAGTCAGGCACTGTTAAGACATGAGTAGTGCACATGGCTCACTTTAACTCAACAAAGGCTTGCTCTGCCTCAGTTGTCCACTGAAATGCAATCTTCTTGAGAAGGTCGGTCAAGGGCTTGACAATTTTTCCATAATGGTGGACAATTTTCCGATAATGGCCTGTGAGATTGATAAAACCTCGTAGGCTCTTTAAGGTCGCAGGTCACAACCACTCCTACATAGCTTGTATCTTTTTGGGGTCCACTTTTACGCTGTCGCGAGTCACAATGTGTCCCAAGTACTCCACTTCACTAGCTCCAAAGGAACATTTGGTCTTTTTACAAACAAGTGGTTGTCCTATAGCAATTGAAGAAATTTTTCCACATGAAGAAGGTGACTATCCCAGGTGCAATTGTAAATGAGGATGTCATCGAAGAAAAGCAAGAAAAACTGTCGAAGGTAAGGTTTCAATAATGTATTCATAAGACTTTGGAAGGTGGATGGAGCATTGCATAGGACAAAAGGCATGACCAAGAATTCATAATTCCCTTCATGAGTTCTGAAAGTAGTGTTCGGAATATCTGCCTCCTTCATTTGAATATGGTGATAGCCAGAGTGAAGGTCCAATTTGGTGAAGACACAAGCCCCTTGGAGTTCATCCAACAAATCATCAATGACCAGAATGGGAAACTTATCTTTGATGGTTAGTTTATTTATGGCTCGAAAATCAGAACGCATGCACCAAGTACCTTCTTTCTTTAAGACCATCACTACTGGTGAAGAATATGGGCTTGTACTATGGCGAATTACACCCGCCTCGAGTAATTCTTGTACCATCTTTTTGATTTCATTTTTTTTAGCAAATGGATATCTGTAGGGTCTTAAATTGGAGGGTTGACTGCCCATAAGGAGAGGGATGCTATGATCATGCTCACCTCGAGAGGGAGGTAAGGCAGTGGGTACCTCAAAGACCTTTGGGTACTTGTCCAAAATAATTTGTAGGCTAGGAGGAACTACCTGCGAGGCCTATTCAGTGACCTAGATGGAATTAAGTTGAGAAATCACACCATGGTAGTATTTCTTCAACAATTTTTCCATCCTATGAGAGCTAATGATTTTAGGAGAGCCCACTTGGAGACCTCGAAGGGTGTAGCAGTGAGCCTCGTGGTGAAATCTCATATATAATTCTTCATAATCCATTGTGATTGGTCCCAAAATGCAAAGCCATTTCACTCCCATTACAATATCACAACCACCAATGGAAATAGAGAACATGTGGGTTTTTAAATGATAATCACCCATTTGGAGTTTGAAATTTTCACAGCGTCCCCCACACTTCATAGTACCCCCATTAGCAATGAGAATATGGAAATTAGAAACAGGGAAGACAAAGCAATGGAGCTCATCAGCAAGCCTGCGATGAATAAAATTATGGGTGCTTCCACTATCAATCAATACCACAACTGGCCTATGTTTGATGTAGCCCTTGATCTTCAATGTTTGCGGAACCAAGATACCTAAAAGCGCATGAAGTGAAATGACCGGTTCCAGTGATGCCGCGAGATTGACAACTGGATCTTCAACATGATCACTGGACAGAGCATCCTTTGGGTCCGGAGCTTCATCTGATGGGATGTATTCATAGGGAGAGGAAGTTGAGGCATAAATATGGAAGAATTTTTGTTCTCTACATTTATGCCATGGTGCATACTTTTCTTCACAATAGTAGCAAAGTCCATGCTTGTGTTGTTCCGCCATTTCAGCTGGAGAGAGATTTTGGACCTTCAAGGTTTGTGTTGGAGCTGAGGTGGCCCCTCAGTGAGGATGATTGGAAAATGGAGCCTTCAAGGATGGTGCTTGAAGGATGGTCTCTGCTTCCCTGGCTAATTGACATGCCTACAACTAGGAGTAGGATGATGCATACTCACATGAGCCTTGATGACATCATTTAAGCCACTGATAAAACATTCAAGATAAAATTCATCAAATAAGCCCTCAGTTATGATAGCCAACTTTTCAAATGTTGTGATGAAGTCTGATATTGATCCAGTTTGGCGTAGCTTTGTGAGTTTTCCCAAAAAATGAGATTCACGATCAAAACGGGCACAAAATGCTTTAATGAACATGCTCCAAGTGGGGAATCCAGGATAACACTTCTTCTGTCACTGCCACCATTTCCACCATTCTTGATCTAGGTATAGAACCCCAACATGGAGTTTGGTATCATCATCCTGAATATCATGGAGGACAAAGTATTATTCCATTTGAGACACCCACCTAGTTGGGATAGAACCATTAAATCTATGCATGTCTATTTTGGGCACTTTATTCCAAGAGTGTGTAGACCCCCAAGGGGAGTGGGATGACTAAGTATGGTCATGTTGGGAATATTGTGGGTCAACTGGAATGTACTCAACATGATTACCCTTGAGTTTTTGAAATACCTCTTCTAGTTGCTAGGAGATTGATTGTTGGGATACCTTGATGGATTTAAGGTCTTCCTCTAGGGTTGTTGTCCTAGACTACAGGTCATCGTGGCTCTGGAAGCGGGTAGTAGGCATGGTGTAGGATTGGGTAGCCGGTGAGGTGTTGGGAGGGAAATCTGGGTCACAAAATTTGATAGGTACTAGGGTGATCAGTGCAAAAAGAGGAATCCAATGGGATAGGTGTCAAATAAGGGTGTCTTGGGAAGGGGTGGGACCGCGAAAAAAAAAAGGATTAAAAGTGAAGATACCGCTGCGATCATAATGAAGAGAGGAATGCAATGGGATATGTTACAAATAAGGGTGTTGACATGCACCGTACTTTTTTTTAAAACTCCTGCAGAGTTATACTCCGAGCTGAATAATACTGCAATGTCACAATGGCCAAATTATTAATAGGAAGAAATTTGTAGGAATTTTCTAATCTATATTGGTTGGTAATCCACAATTGTGTGTGATTATGATGATTATACTATTTTAAGATAATTTAAGATGAATATATTATTTTATGTGCAAATAAAAATTTCGATAACTTTTAAAGCATAACGGTGCGTATATTTAAACTAAAACGCACTGGTGCGTATATAACACTACAACGCACTGAGGAGTTGCATTAATAACCGCACCGGGGTGTTGCATTATAACCACACCATTGTAAATTCTAACCTTGTACAATGTCTACTATAAACAGATATTCAGAAAAGAATAGGAAAGATACAATTGCAAATGCAAACATTACACAGAGATTTTTCCCCTGGAAACCCAAACCGGGAAAACCAACATATATTATATTCATACATTGTGTTACATTGTTTACAATACAATATACATATAAGAGCCAGCGGCATCCAAAATCCTAACCCAATGACCTGGATTAGTCCAAAACCCTAATTCCTTAACCGGAAATAGAAAACCATCGGCAAAAACCATGTGCCGAAAAAACCACCTAAATACATGACACGTTTCCCGAGGTATGTGTCACGTTTCTCGAGGCAGAATTTTTTTTTACTTGTGCAAAGAATATAACACATACCCAACAACCATGACATGGTTAAATAAAAAACATTATGCACCATTGTATGATTATTTCAAAAAATATACTCTAGTGCGCTCTGTGGTATACTGACGGACCAATGTGAACACATGCTCTAAACATGCGCACCATGTTAGGGTTATTTAAAAAAAAGTATAATACGGTGTGATACTTAATAAAAGATGCATCGGTGCATCTAATAATAGAGCACACCATGCCATGGTTAAATAAACACATTTACACACCATTGTAGGATTATTTCAAAAACATATACGTCGATGCGCTCAGTAGTATACTGTTGCATCGGTGTGCATCGTTGCTCCAAAAGGGTGCATTGTGTTAGGATTATTTTTTAAAAAATAATCTGGTGTGCTATGTAACATCGGACGCACCGATGCATCTGATAATCGACCACACTATGGTCACAGGGTTAAATAAAAAAATTGTGCACTATTTTAGAATTATTTCAAAAAATATACGTCGATGCGCTCCGTAGTAAATGGGTGTATCGGTGCACACCAGTGCTCTAAAAGGGAGCACCGTGTTAGGGTTATTTGTAAAAAAATATTATCCGGTGCACTGCGTAAATATGGTTGCACCGATGCATTTATTCATTAAGCGCACTAGAACAATGTTTAAATAAAAAATAAATTATAGACCATCAAATTCATTTTTACCATTTTCAGTGTTGTAGAGCTCAAAATCACTGGTGCAACTTTTTCCTCTCTGAAGCGCTTTGTCGTCGATGCTTCCCTTGCTTTCCTTCCTTATATCTGTTTCTTTGTGCCTAGCTTTTGAATTTTTCCAAATGGTGGGAAAATTTGGTTATTTTTACTATGTGGCAACCATGCCTCCCCGATGACAAAATGTTCAGGTAATGTCTTTTTTTTTATAACTTAAGTTTTTAGCAGATTAAAATTTAAAATTGAGTTATTTTTTCACTGTTAAAAAAAATAATTTATGAGTGGTGTGTTCAAGTTGTTCGGTTGGCACCGCTGACGGTGCACCCTATAAATTTACAAGGCGCGCCGCAAAAAAATGTTACATTTTGTGGTGGTGCGTTGGTAAATAGGAATGCACCAACACATCCTTTTAATGACTCACCACATAAAATAATATAGCTAATTGGGCGGTGCGTTTAAGTATCGCTGACACACTGGGGCATTGCGGTACATGACACACCGCATGAATAATATATATTATTTTACACAATGCGTTGCTAAACTTGTGCATCATTGCGTTAATATTTACAAACACACCGTCGTAAAAATGTTGCATTGTGTTTCGGTGCACCCTGTAAATTTTCGGGGTGCATCGTCAGTGCTACGATCTGAATGAATTGAATGCACTGCCTAAAATAATTAGAACAAAAATAACAAAGCTTTATAATTGTCAATTTTAAAAACTTAGTGAGGCGGTGTGTCGTTGTTCCTAAAACACACTAGAGCATGTATGATCGAGATGGATGTCAGTGGCCTCCCACCTATTCCAACTGGCTCATTTTGGCAGTTTTCCAGTTTGGTAGTTTTTTCCCTAGTTTTTGGGTCCCTAACTTGCGGGGTCATTTTGAGGCCCTAAACAACATTTTTTAGGGATTGCCACAGTCAGAGTGAGCTTTGATAGACAACATCAAAATGTGTAGTCCTTGGATAGATTTTTCCAATGGGCTATCGTGTGCCTAAAACAGAGATTGTATGCAAAGGTTACGACCCCAGGAAGTTGATGTCCTAACTTACCCAAACAGAGCCCACATCACTTTTGATGCTTCATCTCCTAGGGTTAGGTTTTTTGGATGTCTAGGGTTTTTGACATTCCTGTTTTATTGTAGAAAGGCCTTCAGAGCCTCATTGTAATCATCTTCTTGCGAATGAGCACAATCGTCGCATCTCTTCTCGGAGATAAGCCTCCACCATTCTAACAAGCTTGTTTCCACTGCATTTTACAGTTTTAACTTATTTCCTTATTGAATAGAAACCAGTTTTACTGTATATCTGTTATTATGTGTTAAGCATCTTTTGATAATAATATGTGTTCATTTTGTTCTGCAAATACATTCTTGATCAATGTAGTTAACGTATACGCACCACCTTAACTAATTTTTTAAAAATTGTTTTACAGTGCGTTAGGATTTTAATTTGGTTTTATTTTAAACGATGCGTAGGATAACCGTAACACACTGATGCGTAGGATAACCTGAATGCGCCGGTGAGGTAAGGTTATACAATGCACCGCATAACATAATATAACAAATTTTATATGGTGTGTTATGTTATGCTTACGCACCATGGACGACGCTCACAAGTCAGGTATGCACCGTGGGCGGTGCTTGACTGTTTTTAGGGCTCATCGGTGATGAATTTTGCTTATTTTTTGAAGGAAGTTATTTTTCTATATTTATAAACAAAATTCTCATTTAGTAGATTTTTTTTTGTTTTATGTATGAGTGAGGATGATGTATTTCATATGATAATCATGCAGAGACATGAGCGGAGAGAGAAACAACAACAATAGGAGTAGAGGGTTGACTTGTACAATGTTGTACGTGAATGGGAGACGAGAGAGAGGGAGAGGGATTTGTACCCTCGCCCTACTACTGAAGTTAATCATGTTCTCTTGAGGAATGTAGGTCTCCTTAAGTACTATGAGGAGGATACATCTCTTAAGGGGAACTCTGATTTGTTGGTGCAATTGATCTGTCGATGGGATGTCCATTCACAGGATTTCTTTGTGAGTCTTGATTGCTGGTACCCTCCCACTGAGGAGGATATTTATTTTATCATTGGGCTATCCAGGAGGGGAGGATTTTCCCCAGTTCCCAAATGTCCTAGTAGGTGTTGCAACAGAGAGTCAAATCATGTACTCTCAGTGATATATTAGGGTTTATGTACTTTCCCCATCTGATTTTTAGGTGTCTGGTGGACAACTACGAATCACTTCTTTCAATGCAGAGGAGGTTAGGTGTCTCTCACTGTTAGTGACGACCATTGCACACTTTACCAGTGATGGGCAACACATTAGTTGCCCTCTTTTGTATTATGTTGATTCTTTTGTACAAAGGCCACAATGTATTCGATGGTCTGCCATTTTTTTGTGGCATTTTTGTATAGCTCTAGATAGATTTCGTGTTATTATACGTGGGAGGGTCAACTTCCCTTTTGCTTCAGAGCTATTTTTTATATTTTTTAAGAGGTTTCCAGAGATGAGGCATACTTTTGTCTGTTAGCCTACTAGATTGAGGACTCATGTATGAATGCACATGTGGGGGGAGATGATGCCCAAGAGGGGTCAATTGGAGTTTCGGGCCAGGATTTCCACAGATGCACTAGGGATACTATCCAATGAGGTGGCTCAAATGTTCATCATGGTGTCATGTCCTTATGCGGGTTTGGGTAGGCGAGGATTTTCGATCATCCTCTTCACACCGGATGAGCCACCAAATGATAGAGGTAATATTAGTGTTTTGTTTAAATTATTCTAGTTTCATTTTATTGTCTTACTTAATTAGAATAAAATTAATTTTAACACGTTCTTCTGTTGGATTACTGAGAGGGGGGGTGAATCAGTAATAGAGCAATTTAATCTTTTTTAACCATATAATCCAAGTGTTATATCAATGTAGCATTATCATCCAATAATTGCAGAGTAAATAAGCAATGAACAAATGAACAATCATACGCATACACAATACACCAGTGTTTTACGTGGAAACCCAAAGTGGGAGAAAACCACATAATGTTTTTTCTTATATGTCTTGAAGAATTACATTCATTGGAAGCACCAACTTCCTTTGTTTTCCAGCTGCAACTAGAATGAGGCTCCAACCCCCTAGTTTCTCAAGCTACAACTTGAGGGAAGCTCCAACTCCCCAATTCTCTGGCCACAACTAGAAGGAGGCTACAACCCCCTATGTTCTCCAGCTACAACCACCTGTCATTGCCCCGTCCAACCACCCTGAAGTAGAAGTAGAATGATGGAACCATTGTCACACTATCACTTTGAGATATATCGTTGTAAACATGTACCAATAAACCCGAACCATGCATCAACCATGCATCAACCTGTACCTCAACGTGTAATCGACCTATACCATAAACAAGTGCATCAACCATGCACCAACCTATACCAAACAACCTGTAATCAACCTGTACCATAAAAAAGTGCATCCAACGATGTACCAAGTATGTACCAATCATGTGTCAACTACTCATCAACTATGACTCATCAATATGTACCAACATCATCAACTATACACTTCATGTATGTGCCAACTCATCAACTGCTTGTCTCAACCATGTACCCAACATGTACCTTAACCAAAATCCCTCATCAATTTCATCTTCCAAATATAATTTATAACTCTGTAATAGACCTGGTGTATATGATCACATACCTGCAAACCTTCCTTAACTTTGACAACAAGAGACTAGCATCTTCATCAAACTTCTCACATGAGTAGTTTTTGGATTAGTCAACAACCCTAACTTGAAATGATGATAAATTTGTACTTGTAATGAATAAAGATCTAAAACTGTTACAAAATTTTCTTCAGTGTGTTTTATGAAATTCCTCCAGGTTTCACTACTTGGAACTTCTCAGAAAAGGAGTTATAACAAAAATGGCATACCTTGTTGAATTCTGGCTTATTCTATAGAGTGACCTTGTAGAGCGTGCGCCGCACAAAATATTTGTTTAATAGATTTGAAACTATTTCAAAGCCTACTACAGACTTTACTCTAACCAACACATTTTTTCTCACTGAATTTGGATCTGTTATGAAGAAGTTATGACGTTTTTACCCGAAACCCTTGTTTTTTACTAGTTTCGGGACTAGCCACAAACCCTATTTTCCACGAAATGTAACTCCAAAAATACAACGACCCACAAGCTGAATTTTTTACCACAGATACTTGGATATGTTTTCTCAATGGAATAGAAATTTCAGGGTCTAAATCATTCTAGAAAAAAAAGTTATTGCGAAAATGGTGAGATGACCTGGAAAAAAAAATACCTTAGAAAGCATCATCAAAATAATTTATCCTTCCTTGAATTTCGGTCTTCTTTTCTTCACTTTCCTCAGAAATTCGGCTTAGATATCCTTTGGTTACCTCAGACACCTATAGGTATTCAATATTCTCAAGTGTGATTTAAATGAGAGAGCCTTGCCTCTTATTTTTACTCTCCAAGTAGCTTCCTTAAAAACATCTTCTAGGTCACTTTACCCACTTTCCTTATTTTAGGGTTAACCCACTTCTACTTTATCCATTAAATTTATTATTTAAATAATTTATTTTTTATTCACTTTGAATTTTAATACACTCATCACTTCACTTTATTATTTACCTTATAAAATCTCTTAAATCACTTTGACTACTTTGACCTTTTGGGGCTTCCAGCCAACATATGAGGGTCCTACAACTTCGTAAGGCCATAATTCTCAAACCGTGAAGAGTTATGTGACATTCCACATACCACTAGAAATTGCATGACATTTACTATACATATAGAATATTATTACCTTCAAATATATCAAAACACATATCGTTATCCATAAAACAAACTTGGGTCCATTACCCAAACCTGGGTTCTCCAACTTCACATGGCCATAACTCTCTAACCGTGAGGAGTTATGTGACGTTCCACATACCACTGGAAATGGCATGAAAAGAATTATCCATATAGGATAGTATCACTGACAAGTTCATTGGAATTCATCTCATTATTCCACAAATAAGCATGGGTTCTCTAACCATACTTCTAAGATAACTCAATCTACAAAGTGTCTTCCCATGAGGGATTTCACCATAAGGGGACCACTTTGGAGTTCATCCATTTCTACTTATTATCAACCATGAAAAGACAATAACAATTCATTTTTACATCAAACAATATTGGTTCCATTGCCCAACCTTTTTGCTACATGGCTTTCTTCAAGGGTTGACATCAATGACAACCAACCTTAATCAACAATCTCCCCCTTCGGCATTGATGGCAACACTCTGATGCAATACTGAAATCATATCACTCATGCTCCCTCGGGAACCATGCCTCTGTCCTCTGCATCTGATAAATATCTCCCCCTTTGTCATCAATGGCAAAGGTATCTTTCCATCCGGGGTTTCTCCCCCTGACTGAACTGTCCTCTTATGGTGCTTCCTCGTGTAAATCTAAGACATATAAGATAAGCATTCAAAAAGCATTCATTCTGGAGTAGAAATAACTCCAAGTCTCTCGCGAAGATATTCAAAGCATTCCCGTGGAAGTGGTTTTGTGAAGATGTTTGTCACTTGTTCTTTTGTGCCCACATACTCAACTCTAATGTTCTTTTCTGCAACTTGCTTTTGTAAAAAAGTGATACTTTATTGGAATGTGCTTCATCTTGGAGTGCATCACCGGGTTCTTCGAGATATTGATGGCGCTTGTATTATCACAATAGATTGGAATGGGCTAATCATACTCAACATGTGTATTTGTCAGACTTTGTTTCATCCAAAGAACTTGTGTACAACACGATGCTGCTGCAATATACTCTGTCTCGATTGTAGATAAAGATATTGATGATTGTTTATTGCTTAATCATGATACTAAACACTAACCCAAGTAGAATGTTGTTCCACTGGTGCTTTGTCAGTCATCAATACAACCTGCTCAATCTGCATCTGTGTAGGCAATAAGTGATAGATCATTTCCTTTTGGATACCATAATCCAAACTCTTCTATTCCTTTGAGATATCTAAAAATCCTCTTCACTGCAAACACACGTGACTCCTTTGGTGCTGCTTGAAATCGTGCCACCTGTCCAACTGCCTGCATTACATCTAGTTTGGATGTTGTCACATATAGTAGGCTACCAATCATTGACCTGTATTTCCTTTGATCTGTAGACTTCGAATCAACATCTTTGCTCAACTTGCAACTGGTTTGCATGGGAGTGATAACTGGTTTGCAATCTTCCATTCTGAACCTCTTTAGCATTTCTCCGATATACTTGGTTTGAGAAATAAAGATTCCTTGGTTGCTTTGATGTATCTGAAGTCCCAAAAAGAAGGATAGTTCTCCAAGTAACAACATTTCAAATTCATTCTGCATATCTTTTGCAAATTTTTGGCTTAACCTGTCATCATTACTACCAAAAATAATATCATCAACATAAACTTCAATTAATAAAATATTACCTTCACTTACCTTGATGTAGAGGTTGTTGTCTGCACTTTCGTTTCTGAACCCTGCCTGCTGTAGATACTTATCCAGTCTAGAGTACCATGCTCTAGGAGTCTGTTTTAGACCATACAGGGCCTTCTTTAATTTACACACATAATCTGCATTCTTTAACAATTGAAATCCTTCTGGTTTTTCAATGTAGAATTCTTCTTCAAGTTCCCTGTTGTTCCAGAGTCCGTACTTAAGGCTTAGAAGTACAGTGTCTAGGCATCTGAAAGTGGGTAAAGGGTAGAGAAGAGAGAAACGTCAACCTTCAGCGAGGGAAACTAGGGAAGATTTCGGTGTTAGCATTGTCTAGCTTCCAACTGTTCCTGAATGTTTATATCTTGTTCAATCGTTGTTCATGAGCTTTCGAGTTCAACCCGGGTAGTGGTTGTTTTGAGAATAGTACCGAAAAGGTTTAAGGCAATGTGTGTTTGATTTGATAAGCCGGGTTCAATATTGGGCTATGTTGGTATAGGGACAGTCATGGAGGAACAGTAAAATAAGAAAACTTCAGAGGAAAATTAAGTGTTGTCTCAGTTCGGTCGTATAAAAGAGAGTTTACGGTTTCAGGAATAAACGGGGTGCAAATCAAAGGCTCTTTCCCATAAATGAGTTATATTTTATAAAATGTATGAGGTGGGGGGAAAACATTTAGTTGTCTATCGATTAAGGCTCTTATCAAGGGAGAATCTCACGTATAAACAAAAGAAGAAAAATTGTAAAGAAGTAACCTGATGAAGCATAATATATATAGAATTCTGAAAGTGTTAACTGGTCTTATACCTGCTGATAGCTGGTACAGAGGAAAAACAGTAAACAATATAGAAAACCAAAATTCATTCACTATAGTAGAGGTTGTACTAAATTATAGCGAAGCATTCATCAGATACGAATATGAAATGAAACGAAATATGAGATACAAGAAAACAAACTCATAACACAGTCGTGACGGAATTGAGAATCTCCAGATTTGCTTTGTATTAACTCTCAAAATGTAAAAACTCTGTTACAATCGACACAAAAGGTCCAACCTCTTTTCTTTCTCTCTATGGTATATTTATATAGTTTTACAATAAGATGGAATCTCAATTGTTGCAAAATTTTCAGTTATGATAGGGAGGAGAGAAATTGCTCCATTTCTTCTTCTCTGTCTTTACTTGGTGCAAGAAGTTTGTCTTCGTGCATGCTCAGTATAGGTGACACATCTTTCAACCAGCCAAGATATCAACCTTGACGGTTTTGCTTGACAATTGGCTTCAAAAGAGTAACAATCTCGGGCTAATTGTGCCAGCCTGCCTTCCATCTGTCTGTCTATGATGTCGATAGTGCATAATTGTGCGCTTGGTTTAATCATACATTTGTCTATTTGAACTATGTCCACCATAGTCACTTGGGAGATCTCGGTTGAATCTCTTTCTTCTTTTTCATTTAAATCAAGCGAGATTTTTTCCATATTCATTTGAATCAATGCCTCGGCACTACCTCCGCTATCAATGCCTAGCAGATTACCATCTATAGAACTAAAGGCCTCTTCTAAGGAATTCGTTACCCTTTTGGCTTGCAGCTTGCCTTCCGAGATGTTGTGCTTCCATTCTTTCAATAGAATGTTTCCTTTGGTCTGCTCCGAAATGGTGAACCTGTGAGTAATTCCCGAATTCCTTTTGTTTGTGGCTATCACAGCCTCTTGGAAGGCGACCCGTGCTGCTCCAGCTTCTCTTTCTCTAGCAGTTAAATTCTCCAAAACTTGATTAACCAGCAAGCAGTTGTCCCGAATCGCCTCTACCTTGGCGAGTAAATTTCGTTGGGCCGCAGAGACTTTGCTCCGAATCTCCATCGCCTGGGATTGGAACATCCTGATATTTATCACTTTGCTTTCGGCGATTTCCACCCTAGCTTGTAGCTGTTCGATCAAATCTTTTTGTTGGCTCGCTTGCATCTGACCATCCTGAACCACCAGCTGTGCTTGTTCGAGCTTAGTCTTGAGCAGCTCTATCTCACTTTTATTGGCCAACCTTGCTTGCTCTATACCTACACTTGCCTGGTCTTTGGCAGTCTCCGTTGCTGTGGCTAGTCTGACTTCAAGGGTCTTGATGAGGCGATTTTTTCGTTTAAGCTGGTTTTTCAAAACCCCGACTGAAAATTGGTTCGTTGTGGCATATGCACCTAATGTCCCAGTTATTTCTGTTGCGAACTGTTCATTCTTCTTGTCTTTCCCATCAGTCATAAATTTGTATTTCTTGACTGTCCATTCCCCTTCCTGGTAGAATTCTCTCTTTACCACTGCCTTTCTTTTCTTATCGAAGAAAAACCCATTTGGAGGGAGATCTTCCACCCTTATAGGCCTCAACTCTTCATTGAATATCCACCCTGCATCAATATTTCCCTGAGTTGACTGCAAGGGAGTAACCGATGTGATAGGATCTCCGATTTGCTTCACTGATTGTCCCGGAGTAGTACCCAGACTCTGCTTCTTCGATGGGTCGGGAGTCTTTATCTCTTCTTTCAAACTCTTAGTTTTCTCTCCCTCGTCCTGGTGTTTTTCTTGACCTGGAGTCACATCCTTGGAGCCTTCGACATATTTTTTTTTCACCTCCGCTGTACTTGGATTCTCACCCCGTAATACTGCGGGAAGACAATTGCGTCGATGTTCTTGGAATTTAAGAACATCAGCCCTCTCTTCAGGTGCCAATGTCTGGATCCGAGCTAAAATCTCGGCATAAGATCTCGCGCCTCGGAAAATGTCATCCGAGGGCGAATGTTCGTGCTCAAATCTCTTGAGCCCACAACTAGCCAAATGATTACTCACGACCCTTTGCAGATCGTGCTTCTTGTACTCAATAAGGACCAACTTTAGGTCTTCCAGGGTTGCTACCTCAGCTTTAGTATGCCCGAAATCTAATAAAGAATATGAATTTAAATGAACAGGAAAAGGTGGTCATACCTTCTTCGAGTATCCCTTAAGCTCCTTGTTGATGCCACTGACTACTGTTTGTCTAGCAACCTCACGACAACCCAGCTTGTTGGGAATGAATAATGGCAATGCATGCAGGGGAACAAAAACCCCGAAAACTCTGAGATATGAGAATTCGGCTTCTACATACCAGTCAGCTATGCTGCTCAAATTCGTTACTATATTGTCCGAGATCCTGGGTGGCGGGTGACTGAAAATGGCGGCATGCAGCGGTACCATCACCCAGTTGAAGATTTCATATATGAAATATGCCGCTTTGTTTTCCCACAATTTCGCATGATAGACGTGGATAGGCTTGTCCTTTGCTGGAGTCCAACTCCAGCTCATTAATGGAAAAGGTGTTAGAAAGAACACGACGTCCATAATGTATGCAGACATGAAAAATGAAGCGATTTTTCCGCTCTCTTTCTGCGCCCGATACTTTGTGACCCAACTGGTCAAGCTATCGGACATCATTTTCGCCCAGTCGAAGGAACAACATTCGGCGACTCGAAATATTAGAGGCAGCCATGGAAGAAAGAAATGTGAGGTGTCCTCTCTCCCATATAATCTGCATGTCATCATAGCTACATACTTGTATTGTGGTTCTAAGGAAGCTATTGAATATATACCATGAATGTCTGCCCTGAACTTCGCAGGGTGCGAAACCCAATCTCTTATTAAGCTAGACATGGTTTTGTCATACTGCACACATTCCTTCTGTTTGAACTCATCCAAAAATTCGGCGTCATATGTAAGGTCGGTCGTTGTGGGCAACTTGTACATAGCTTGCAGATGTTCAGGTGTGAAAGTCCCGATGGTGACCTTCTACTCATTCATGATGGTCCTGGTTGGTATGTCCACATGGTCCAATGCCCATCAAACCATATCGTAGTAGGGGAGCAGTCGTGTCCTGGCCGCTACTTTATGCATTCCCGATTGAATGACAATTTTATATTTAGTGGTTATGTCGTCTTTTTCATTGTCGCTGGAATCATCGGAATAATCCACTAATTCGGCCTGCAGAACATAAAAAACGAACGACCAGTTCGGGACAGAGTCGACACTTCGAGGTGAAGTATCAACGACGTTGTCTGAACCTTGTCCCGAAACCTCAACACTAGCTTTGGATGCTTTTCGCGGGGCCATGACTGGAGATCCTGCTTTAGCTCTTCTGCGAAAAAAATATGAATACATGCAAAAGTTAGCTTGCTGAGAAAATGTGCTCTGCGTAATATAGAAATGAACTTGTTATAACGAATACAACTTTATATATTCAAAAACTCGGTACTTTTTAGAACAGATCTGTCAAATCATGTTTAGAAATAAATTTAGCAATAAAAACCCGATCTTTATTCGTCGATTCGCCTTATTTTCTAATTAATGCCATAAATTTTGGTGGTTCGAAATGTCAGTTGGCGTATGGAAGAAATAAGGCTACCTCGTAAATCGTGTAAGCATCAAAACACGGGAGATATTGATTTAGCTTAATTAATCCGGTTTTACCAACGTTAATTAATCTTTCGGTACTCGTTGTATCGGGAATTTTGCTTCAACCCTTTGAACCTCTAACCCCCGAATTTGCGATGATTAATTTTGGTTAATAAAAACGCAATTGTGATTAGGAGATTAATTAATTACGTAATTATTTATATTCTCCATATCGCGACTCGGAGCTTCGAAGGTAAGTTTCCGGGAAGTTTGCGTGCCGAGCTGCGAAACCGCGAGATCGCGATAATATGTTTTAATTAAAAGGGAAGATAAACTTGGATTAAGTGATTAATTAATTACGTTCATATCATTATCGTGATTTCACGAGTCGGTGCTTAGACAGTGTAACTTTTTAAAAAGAAAACGCCGAGTGGCGAATTGCCGACAAAACTTTACCACGGCTTAGCTTTTACATTTAACCTTGACATGGGTTACTAAAATAAGGACCTCATGGTTTCGGCTATCGGGGTTACAACAATAAACTTTTGGATTTAGTGAACGCCGAGGCGCGAAAACCCGATGACGTTTAATCATGATTTAGGAAAAACTTTACTCCCGTTACTGCCCTGGGTGAAATTTTAAAACGATTTCACCGTTTCGTTGCTTGGGACTTGTGAACTACGTGATTTATAGCATCCAACCTATGAAATCCCGAGGTAGAACAAAAAGGGGAAATTTTTACGAAAATTAGAACTCGCCTCGAGAGTACAATAATTATCGCTGCTTGCGTGATAAGACTTCAGATATTTTGAAACCACAGCCGGAAAATATGAAAACCATCTTTCGATTTCGAGCATTAAGACTTGAAATTTGAGACGGGATAGAAAAAACAAAGGCGGCTCCAACATAGGTTCCAACTAGGGATCCCGTTTTCTTGTAAGACGAGAAGAACAATAGACCACGTGCCAATATTGGGTAAATGGAGTCAATAGCTTCAATCAGGCGAAAAAGTTCCTGAGAACCGGGTATTGAAAGGGGAAAGAGACTTCGTTTTTTACCTTGAAAAGATTTTCAAACTCAGTTGCTATTTTTAAACTTGGTCGTAGTCCCTTTCACGACTTTCCTTTTCCCGTTACTAAATTCAGATCTGCCTTAAGACAATCAAAATAATTCTAGGAGACCCAACAGATCTTGTGGTTATCAGCTTGCATCAAAAGAAGAAGATTATATGTTTTTAATTAGGAAGTCTCGTCTGAACTTGGGATGTAGATCATGTTTTAAAAAGAATTGGTTACCAAAGTAGAGTGATATTCATGTATAACAGCCTTACAGATATCACAGATATTTCTTCACTACCAGCGGGCGTGTTCAGTACCCCGGTGAAGTTATCTGGCCCCTTTTACTGAATTTCCTTTCACCACTTCGGAATATATTTGTGCATTTAAATGCTGAGACGAGGGCAATCATTTCTGAATTTCCTTTCATCGTCTCTTGGACTAGATGGGGGCAATCATTTCTGAATTTCCTTTCACCACCTGTCTTATAATTTTCTTTTTAGAGCGCAAAGATGGGGGCAATCAGTTTGTATCAGGGATGATATCTGTGTAATATTTTGCATTATAGGTCTGTCAACTTACTTTGATTACTCGGTACCAATATTCCCTTGACCTTCACAACACCTTCGTTCTCAGGGGAAAAGGGGAAGATAAATTTCTTAATGCATTCTATTTGAGCAAGCCTCAATCCTCCGATATTGTTGAAAAACCTAGGAAAGTTAGGATCACTTTAAGCGTCTCTTCGTTTAGCAGGGGATCGAGGAGTTGTGAAGACTCGCTTTCTTTCCACAATCTGCTTTGAAGCTCAAGAGGTTGAAATGAAAACTCTTATCTCTTCTTATGAGAAACGGAAAGATGTTGACTTTTTAAAAGGTAAACCTGAAGATAGAAAAGGGTGGCAGGTAGTGACTTACGGACTGAGATTACAGAGGTCCAAAATTCAAAACTGACTCTTGTAGATCTTTTTCGGGGGTACTTTACTTCGGTTGGCTGCTTTTAACTTGAGTGAATCATTTAATTCGTCAGTTATTTATCAATTTAAGAAACAACTCTGTTATTTACTAGTTCAGATGATGTTGTTGTTTGAATGAGGTTACCTTGGCTTTCTTTAATAGTCCTTTAGAACATGTCTTTGAGGAAATCTCATCTTTACCTTTTCGTTTCAATTTCTTTGCACAATATCAAATTTCTTGGGTATCACCTGTTTAAGCCGATTTATTTCTGAGACCAACTTTCGGTTTACTTTTCCTGCTTGTTTGTGTGCAGTTGGAATCTTGTAAGAGGTAAATACGAAGGTTATCGGGGCTATCCGAAAGGTGTCGAAAGTTCATGAAAGAAAAAGGAAATCAAAAAGCAATGCATAAATGAAAAATGTATATATGTATACAATATATATATATATATATATATATATATATATATATATATATATATATATATATATTTATTTATTTATTTATTTATTTTGCGATTGTTACGTCATATAATGCTTCAGATAATGCCCGTTGACAGGGGCGTTGAGGATTTCACCGTCTATATTTTCCAGTAGGAAAGAATTTTTTCCCTCCAGAGTCGAGACTCTAAATGGCCCATACCAGAGGTGGTCAAATTTACCATGTTTTGCTGCTTCTTCCCTTCTTGCATCCCACCTTAATACTAAATCACCTGTGAGGAAATCTTTTTCCTTTGCTCTGCGGTCGAATAATGCCTTCATGTCATCTTGGTATTTCTGCAGCTTGTCATCTACTTCGACTCTATGCTGTTGAACCTCAATCAGCTGATTTATTCTCCTAGTGACATGATTGGGTTCTTCATTTTGATCTTGCCATAACTTCATCACTGGTAGCACTAGGTTTATAGGTAGCACAACATCTGTCCCATATACCATCTGAAAAGGCAAAATGCTGATAGACATTTTTGTGCTTATGCGATTCACCCACAATGCGTATTTTAAGTGCACATGCCAAGACCTTTTCTTTTCATCCAATACTTTCTTGATTATATTTACCAGGCTCTTGTTAGATGACTCGACCAACTCATTTCCCTGGGGGTAATACGTTGTGGAATGGCCGAGAACGATGTTATACTTTTGACAGAAGTTGATCATAGTCATAGATTTAAAGGCTTGGGCATTGTCTGTAACTATCTTTCGGAGGAAACCAAATCTTGACAAAATATTGTCTTCTAAGAAATCGATTACCACAGAGTCTATTGCCCTTTTGGTTGGAATGGCTTCCACCCATTTAGTAAAATAATCTGTCGCGGTTAAGATCCACTTGTGTTGAGCACCAGGATGGGGATTAATGTCGCCTATGAAGTCTAGACCCCATTGCTGAAATGGGGCTTCAGCTTTGACTGGAACTAAAGGCAGTGTCGGGAGCTTCTGTTTACCTACAAATAGTTGACAAAGGTTGCAGGCTCGAACTTTAGCATTAACGTCCGAGAAAAGTTTTGGCCAGTAGTACCCAACCCTCGGAATTTTGTAAGCTGTAGCTCTCCAATCGTGATGCACCCCATAGATTCCCTCATGAAATTCGTCTATAACCCGCTGAGTTTACGATTCGACTAAACAAACTAACAAGAAACCGAGTGGATCTTTCCAATATAGCTGACTTTCGGCGATACAATATTTAACTGCATGAAGTTTTAGAATTCTGGCTTTTGATGGCAATAACTCATTTGGGCATTTTAGAGTTTGCAGGTATGATACTATGTCTCTGTACCAGCCTGATGATATGAACTTCTCTTCGATCTTGTTTGGACATGTTTTCTCATTTAGCTCGTTTAGGTTCATGTCTTCGTCACCTTACTGCAGGCAATTTATACCTAAGGCTCTGAAATTCGACTCAGCTAAGAGTTTGGCTAGGCCTTGCCCTTTTATCAATTTGGTTGGTTTGACTTCCAGATCAAATTCTTGGATTTTGACGAGCCATTGCCCTCTTTTACCATTGTTTGGTTGTACCAAAATATCTTTCACAGAACTGGTAGGTACGTACGCAATTATCTTGGAGTGTAGTACATACGTTCTAAATGCCTTTAATGCTTTTACCATGGCATACGCTTGTTTTTCTATTATATCATACTTCAGTTTTGTGTCTCTAAGGCTCTTGCTGAAAAAGGCGATTGGTTGTTCGAAACCCAGCAATAGTGTGTTCAGAGGCAAATGAGAAAATAAGAAAATCTTTTAGATAGTCGGGACTCGCTAACACAGGTGCCTCGCTTATGAATTTCTTAATATGTGCGAATGATGCTTTGGCCTCGGTTGTCCATTTTACTTCGTTGTCCTTCTTCAACATACCTGTGATCAATTTTACAATCTCAGCGAAATTCGGGATAAATCTTCGTAAAAAATTTATTCTTCCTAAGAAAGATTGAATCTCTTTTACAGTTATGTGAATATTTATAGTATCTATCGCTTCAATCCTCTTAGGATCAATCCTGATTCCATCCCTAGATATGATATGACCCAAAATCTTACCTTCCCGCATGGCGAAATGTGATTTCTTTGGATTTAAAGATAGACCAAACCAGTGGCATTTTTCGAAAGTCTGTTTAAGATGTATCAAGTGTTCTTCGTCAGTTTTAGAGAAAACCGTCAAATCGTCAAGATAAATGACTACGAACTTATCCCTTTCACCGATGAAAGCGATATCCATAGCGCGCTGGAACGTGGCCCCTGCATTCATCAAACCAAAAGGCATTTTGTCATACATGAACGTACCCCAAGGTGTGGTGAAAGCGGTTTTTTCTCTATCTTGTTCATTCATGGCAATTTGATTATAACCAGAAAACCCATCAATCATAGACATTCGGTTGGCTCCAACTACCTTCTCTAGCACATGGTCCATTTTGGGCAGTGGATAGTTGTCCTTGAGAGACGACTTATTCAGATTTCTGAAATCCACACACAGTCTGATTTACCCACTCTTTTTCCTGACCGGGACCAAGTTTGCTACCCAGTCTGAATATCTCAGAGGTACTATTATTTTCGCGTCTAAAAGTTTCTTAACTTCTTTTTCGATCACAGGTAACAAAATGGGGTTAATCTGTCTAAGTTTTTGCCTAAATGGTTTGACCCCAGGCTTTAAAGGTATCTTGTGATCAATTACGGAAGTGTCGTATGTCCTTAACTCATCATAAGACTAGGCGAAAACATCCTTATACTGTCTGAGTAGGTCTTTATACTTAATTTTTATTTCGGGAGGGAGGAATTTGGATATTTTTACCATCCTGGATTCTTCTTTGGTTCCTATATCACAATCCTCCACTTCTTCTAATTGGGGTCGTAAGGCGGATTTCACAAGTATGTCGTTTTGATCAAAAAGTCTTTCCAGAGGAATCAATCCTTTTTTAATCTGGTTGTTTTTAAGGACCAGCATGCGATGATCTAAGATTTTGTCTCGGAAAGCTTTAGGATCTTCCCCTTCTTGCATGATCCATATCGGGTCATTTTGATTTTCTTGGTCTACATGAGTTCCAGAGAATTCACCTACTGCTTCAAGAAACTTCTTAATTTGTTCATCATCCTCAAAAACCTGCCAGTGCTGGATATTGTCTGGTATAGATGGTTTGTGTCTGATCTCTATGTGATGCTTCAGTTTGAAAGTCGTGGGAGGAGAGAAGGTTGAAGCTGCTTTAGCTAAGGCATCGGCATGTAAGTTCTCTGCGCGTGGGATGAAGTGGACATTTACGGATGAGAAAACGTTTTCCATCAGATCCCAGGCACAATTCCTGTATGATCTTAATCTGGGATGCTTGGCTTGGTACTGTCGATTTATATGTTTGACTATTAACTCTGCATCTCCGTATACCTCTAAGTTATTTATTTTTAGCTTATTGGCAGCCTCTAATCCTAAGAAAAATGCTTTGTATTCACATACGTTGTTAGTATAATCTATATCCCACTACACTTTGTAAGAAAAAGGAACAATGAACTTTCCTTCGGGAGCCACTAAAAGCACTCCTGCACCAGCCCCTTCACAAGATGAGGCACCGTCAAAATACATTTTCCAGACACCGGTGCTACACAGATCTTTTGTCATGTAACTTGACTCTTCCTGCTCTATATCGTTTTCCTCCGGACAACCATCTAAACCATCATCAAAAGATAAGATACAATTTCCTAAATCTTGATCCGCAATGTAAATAGAAAAATTGTTCAAGTTTTGAGGGTCGCTCACTGTATATGCTAATCCCGTTTCTCTGTACAACCGAGTAAATTGCCCACCAAACACAGGAATTGTGGTGAACGTCATATCCAATTGAAGAGAACCCCCCATCTTGGCTCCCCATGACCTAGACAACAGTAAGCCATACTTAGGGGGAATATCAGCAATAACCACATCCATCAAGATACTCTTAACCGGGACCTGTGCCAGGGTAACTACTAAGTCCTTTATCATTCCCATACACTTAACCCTTCTCAAGTCAAAAGAGTAAAGATCTCCATAAGGTCTGGTGATATGGAAACCCAATTTGTCCATAATAATCTTAGGCATAACGTTATGGGAGGCTCCGGAGTCTAACATGCAATTATGTAGCAATTGATCATATACATTTAAAGTGATATAGAAGGGAGCAATAGTGTATTTGGCCCCTTCAAAATGTGGACCAAAAGTGATGTTAGGTTTGTCATCTTCCAAGTTTAAAATGTCAGACTGGCTTTCTAGCTCTGAGACACCCATCACTTTGGTAATCTGCTTCCGATAAACAGGGTTTTTTGCTAATTCTACCAGAGGGATTGGTATCTTAATTTTATTTATCTCGTTTTCAAAACTGAAAGCTCCTCTCACCTTGTCTGTTTCTTTAGTTGAGACTTTCGAATCCTTCCTTTCTGACTTATTCGTCTGGACCGCTTTATTACTCATGGTCTTGGTTGAAGGCGTAATTTTATTAGCCGTTTCGGTTCCTTGTGCTTGGGTCTCAACTTTTTCCACTTCGGACTTTTGCGTGCCTACTACTTTCGTTTTGTTGTTGGGTAATAAGGTCTCTTTCGAAGTAGGCTCATAAGTTTGACCTCTTTGGAGGATTTTCTTAGGTTGAGTAGTTGAGATGGGCTTACTCTTAGATCTCAAGTTGTACTTAGGTTGAATCTCAACCATTCTCATTTCAGTTTCTTGTTGAGAGCCAGAAAGGTCAGCATGATCACTTTCTTCATCCTTAACCAACGGTTGTTGAGTGTTTAGAGACTTTTCATAGTCTTCTCTAGTCAAATACGGTTATGTGCAGTCATCACCGAAGTTCGTGACATCATTATCCGAATCTCTGAAATCTTGGAGATCATTCACTCCTATAAAATTTTCGCTCTTTAGGGGAGCTTGTATTTTTTGATCTTCGTTTTTTATTTGTCTTTGTTGGTTCGGGCGGTTTGGGGTTCCTCTTGAAATCCTTTTTGGGGAAAGAATCAGCTTTGGCCTGTTCAAGCTCCATTCTGGATATTTTATTAGACAGTTCTTTAATTACCCTAGCCATATCGTCTACCCTGTCATCTGTGGATCTATTAGACCTTGATGGGCCTGCTTGTTCTCTAAAGCGTTTAGTTTCTTGGTTTCCCATTTCTACTTTAGCTTTAAGCTTACCAGAAGCCATCATATTAGACTCAATTTCTACAGCATCGTCCTGCATTCGGTTTAGGGTGGCTCCCCTTCTTTCTCACAAAAGAAGTGCAAAATCCGGTTCGAAAGCCCCGACGAAAGTTACTTTGGTCGCGGGTTGGGACGGTTTAACCTCGACTGGGATTTTGTTATACAGTTTGTTGAATCTTTGAATAAATTCCATGACTGTTTATGAATTATTTTTTCTTAAAGACACAAATTCAGTTAAATAATATAGGTGGTCTTTTCTCTCGCCCCATTGTTTGAGGAAAGCATCTTCCAAGGCGTCATAAGACAAGATAGATGCTGCAGGTAGACTCTGAAACCAAGTTCAGAACTGACCTTCGAAGGTTTGGACAAGAAGTCTCGAATACACGTCCTCATGTTCAATACCTAGGATGTTTGCGAATTGATCAAATAAATTAATATGTTCGGCTGCGGTCAGATCTCCTTCCCCAGTGAATTTTGGCAGATTTTTTATATAATTATCAGGAAGGTCGTGCAGAGGAACGGGAAATACCAAGGGAGCATATCTTGCTGCAACTTTCACAAACACTCTGGGAGGGGGGGCAGGGCCTTGGCCTCCATCTCCTCCTACAGGAGCTCCCCCCCCTCCTCCTCCGATAAAGCCTCCACCTCCTCCTATAAACCCTCCACCTCCTCCTCCGACGGCTACCATCGTTATTAGTGGAAAATTGTAAAGGGGGTTTCAAAAAATTAAAAGTGAATCTTTATTTTCTTTTTGAAGAGGAAAATCCGACGATGAAAGATAAGAAACGTGAGGACTTGGTTCCTCATATTTGCAAGAGACGAAATCAGGAGAACCGACAGGTGTGGAAACCGAATGTGTAACACACTCTTCAGAATTAGGTGAGGTCGGGAAATTTAATTGAAGGAAAGACAGTATATCAACTGCCGATGAAATTTCAAGAGGGCCCTTTCCTTTGTGTACTAAGGGGATTGTCAGATGAATCTCACTCCTAACTTCGGAGCAGTTTGACGTTAGATCTTTAGTATCAAAAAGAGGACTGCATGAAGTTGAAGGTTCAGAAGAACTCTTAGTCTTCAGTTGTGGGTGTTTAATCTTGTAAACTGCAGTGGTTGGCTTAAGAGAGCCTCTCGCCTTCAGAATCTTCTCAGGATCGGTAATGGGCGTAATCTGCTTACCATCTGGATTTTGTCTAGTATTCCTGCGACCAGATGCCAGTTTATTATTTGTGGAGTCGCCAAATGAAAAATTGGAAAGCCTTAAAAAAGGTGTGTACTCTTTGTTCACTATCAAAGGGTAACACTTTCAACGAAAAACAAATGTCATTTTCCCAGGGAAAAAGATTTCATGACTTCGATCCCCGACAACGGCGCCAAAAAGATGTTGTTCCAGAGTCTGTACTTAAGGCTTAGAAGTACAGTGTCTAGGCATCCGAAAGTGGGTAAAGGGTAGAGAAGAGAGAAACGTCAACCTTCGACAAGGGAAACTAGGGAAGATTTTGGTGTTGGCATTGTCTAGCTTCCAACTGTTTTTGAATGTTTATATCTTGTTTAATCGTTGCCCATGAGCGTTCGAGTTCAACCCGGGTAGTGCCTGTTTTGAGAATAGTACTGAAAAGGTTTAAGGCAATGTGTGTTTGATTTGATAATCCGGGTTCAATATTGAGCTGTGTTGGTACAGGGACAGTCATGGAGGAACAGTAAAATAAGAAAAATTCAGAGGGAAATTAAGTGTTGTCTCAATTCGGTCGTATAAAAGAGAGTTTACGGTTTCAGGAATAAACGGGGTGCAAATAAAAGGCTCTTTCCTGTAACTGAGTTATATTTTATAAAATGTATGAGGTGGGGGGAAAACATTTAGTTGTCTATCGAGTAAGGCTCCTATCAAGGGAGAATCTCACGTATAAACAGAAGAAGAAAAATTGTAAAGAAGTAACCCGATGAAGCATAAAATATATATAGAATTCTGAAAGTGTTAACTGGTCTTATACCTGCTGATAGCTGGTACAGAGGAAAAACAGTAAACAATATAGAAAACCAAAATTCATTCGCTATAGTAGAGGTTGTACTAAATTATAGTGAAGCATTCATCAGATACGAATATGAAATGAAACGAAATATGAGATACAAGAAAACAAACTCATAACACAGTCGTGACGGAATTGAGAATCTTCAGATTTGCTTTGTATTAACTCTCAAAATGTAAAAACTCTGTTACAATTGACACAAAAAGGTCCAGCCTCTTTTCTTTCTTTCTATGGTATATTTATACAGTTTTACAATAAGATGGAATCTCAATCGTTGCAAAATTTTCAGTTATGATAGGGAGGAGAGCAATCACTCCATTTCTTCTTCTCTGTCTTTACTTGGTGCCAGAAGTTTGTTCTCGTGCATGCTCGGTACATATGACACATCTTTCAACCAGTCGAGATATCAGCCTTGAAGGTTCTGCTTGACAATTGGCTTCAAAAGAGTAACAATCTCGGGCTAATTGTGGCAGCCTGCCTTCCATCTGTCTGTCTATGATGTCGATAGCGCATAATTGCACGCTTGGTTTAATCATACATTTGTCTATTTGGACTATGTCTGCCATAGTCACTTGGGAGATCTCGGCTGAATCTCTTTCTTCTTTTTTATTTAAATCAAGCGAGATTTTTGCCATATTCATTTGAATCAATGCCTCGGCACTACCTCCGCTATCAATGCCTAGCAGATTACCATCTATAGAACTAAAGGCCTCTTCTAAGGAATTCGTTACCCTTTTGGCTTGCAGCTTACCTTCCGAGATGTTGTGCTCCCATTCTTTAAATAGAATGTTTCCTCTGGTCTTCTTCGAAATGGTGAACCTGGGAGTACTTCCCGAATCCCTGTTGTTTGTGGCTATCACAGCCTCTTGGAAGGCGACCCGTGCTGCTCTAGCTTCCCTTTCTCTAGCAGTTAAATACTCCAAAACTTGATTAACCAGCAAACAGTTGTCCCGAATCGCCTCTACCATGGCGAGTAAATTTCGTTGGGCTGCAAAGACTCTGCTCCGAATCTCCATCGCCTAGGATTGGAACATCTCGATATTTATCACTTTACTTTCGAGGATTTCCACCCTAGCCTGTAGCTATTCGATCAAATCTTTTTCCTGGCTCGCTTGCATTTGACCATCCCGAACCACCAGTTGTGCTTGTTCGAGCTTAGTCTTGAGCAGCTTTATCTCACTTTTATCGGCCAACCTTGCTTGCTCTATACTTACACTTGCCTGGTCTTTGGCAGTCTCCGTTGTTGTGGCTAGTCTAGCTTCAAGGGTCTTGATGAGGTGATTTTTTCGTTTAAGCTGGTTTTTCAAAACCCCGACTGAAAATTGGTTTGTTGTGGCATATGCACCTAATGTCCTAGCTATTTCTGTTGCGAACTGTTCATTCTTCTTATCCTTCCCATCAATCATAACTTTGTATTTATTGACTGTCGATTCCCCTTCCTGGTAGAATTATCTCTTTACCACTGCCTTTATTTTCTTATTGAAGAAAAACCCATTCGGAGGGAGCTCTTTCACCCTTATAGGCCTCAACTCTTCATTGAAGATCCACCCTGCGTCAATATTTCCATGAGTCAACTGCAAGGGAGTAACCGATGTGATAAGATCTCCGATTTGCTTCGCTAATTGTCGCGGAGTAGTAACCGGATTCTACTTCTTCGGCAGGTCGGGAGTCTTTATCTCTGCTTTCGGATTCTTAGTCTGCTCTCCCTCATCCTGGTGTTTTTCTTGACCTGGAGTCGCATCCTTGGAGCCTTCGACATCTTTTTGTTTAACCTCCACTGTACTCGGATTCTCACCCCGTAATACTGCGGGAAGACAACTGCATCGATGTTCTTGGAATTTTAGAACATCGGCCCTCTCTTCAGGTGCCAATGTCTGGATCCGAGCTAAAATCTCGGCATAAGATCTCGCGCCTCGGAAAATGTCATCCGAGGGTGAATTTTCGTGCTCAAATCTCTTGAGACCGCAACTGGCCAAATGATTACTCACTACCCTTTGCGGATCGTGCTTCTTGTACTCAATAAGGACCAACTTTAGGTCTTTCAGGGTTGCTGCCTCAGCTTTAGCATGCCCAAAATCTAATAAAGAATGTGAATTTAAATGAACAGGAAAAGGTGGCCATACCTTCTTCGAGTATCCCTTAAGCTCCTTGTTGATGCCACCAATTACTGTTTGTCTAGCAACCTCATGACAAGCCAGCTTGTCAGGAATGAATAATGGCAATGCATGCGGGGGAACAGAAGCCCTGAAAACTTTGAGATATGAGAATTCGACTTCTACATACTAGTCAGCTATGCTGCTCAAATTCGTTACTATATTGTTCGAGATCCTGGGTGGTAAGTGACCGAAAATGGCGGCATGCAGTGGTACCATCACCCAGTTGAAGATTTCATATACGAAATCTGTCGCTTTGTTTTCCCACAATTTCACATGATAGACGTGGATAGGCTCGTCCTCTGCTGGAGTCCAACTCCAGCTCATTAATGGAAAAGGTGTTAGAAAGCACACGGCGTCCATAATGTATGCAGACATGAAAAATGAAGCGATTTTTCCACTCTCTTTCTACGCCCGATACTCTGTGACCCGACTGGTCAAGCTATCGAACAACATTTTTGCCCAGTCGAAGTAATAGCCTTCGACGACTCGAAATATTAGAGGCATGCATGGAAGAAAGAAATGTGAGGTGTCCTCTCTCCCATATAATCTGCATGTCATCATAGCTACATACCTGTATTGTCGTTCTAAGGAAGCTATTGAATATATACCATGATTGTCTGCCCTGAACTTCGCAGGGTGCAAAACCCAATCTCTTATTAAGCTAGACATGGTTTTTTCATACTGCACACATTCCTTCTTTTTGAACTCATCTAAAAATTCGGCACCATATGTAAGGTCAGACGTTGTGGGCAACTTGTACATAGCTTGCAGATGTTCAGGTCTGAAAGTCCCGATGGTGACCTTCTGCTCATTCATGATGGTCCTAGTTGGTATGTCCACATGGTCCAATGCCCATCGACCATATCGTAGTAGGGGAGCAGTCATGTCCTGGCCCCTACTTTATGCATTCCCGATTGAATGACGATTTTATATTTAGTGGTTATGTCGTCTTTTTCATTGTCGCTGGAATCATCGAAATAATCCACTAATTCGGTCTGCAGAACATAAAAAACGAACGACCAGTTCAGGACAGATTCCACACTTCGAGGTGAAGTATCAGCGACGTTGTCCGAACCTTGTCCCAAAACCTGAACACTAGCTTTGGATGCTTTTCGCTGGGCCATGACTGGATATCCTGCTTTAGCTCTTCTACGATAAAAATATGTATACATGCAGAAGTTAGCTCGCTGAGAAAATGTGCTCTGCGTAATATAGAAATGAACTTGTTATAACAAATACAACTTTATATATTCGAAAACTCGGTACTTTTTAGAACAGATTTGTCAAATCGTGTTTAGAAATAAATTTAGCAATAAAAACTCGATCTTTATTCGTCGATTCGCCTTATTTTCTAATTAATGCCATAAATTTTGGCGGTTCGAAATGTCAGTTGGCGTATGGAAGAAATAAGGCTACCTCGTAAATCATGTAAGAATCAAAACACAGGAGATATTGATTTAGCTTAATTAATCTGGTTTTACCAACGTTAATTAATCTTTCGGTACTCGTTGTATCGGGAATTTTGCTTCAACCCTTTGAACCTCTAACCCCCGAATTTGCGATGATTAATTTTGGTTAATAAAAACGCAATTGTGATTAGGAGCTTAATTAATTACGTAATTATTTATATTCTCCATATCGCGACTCGGAGCTTCGAAGGTAAGTTTTCGGGAAGTTTGCATGCCGAGCTGCGAAACCGCGAGATCGTGATAATACGTTTTAATTAGAAGGGAAGATAAACTCGGATTAAGTGATTAATTAATTACGTTCATATCCTTATCGTGATTTCGCGAGTCGGGGCTTAGACAGTTTAACTTTTTAAAAAGAAAACACCGAGTGGCGAATTTCCGACAGAACTTTACCATGATTTAGCTTTTACCTTTAACCTTGACACGGGTTACTAAAATAAGGACCTCGTGGTTTCGGCTATCGGGGTTACGACAATAAACTTTTGGATTTAGTGAATGCCGAGGCGCAAAAACCCGATGACATTTAATCATGATTTAGGAAAACTTTACTCCCGTTACTGCCCTAAGTGAAATTTTAAAACGATTTTTCCATTTCATTTCTCGAGACTTGTGAACTACGTGATTTATAGCATCAAACCTACGAAATCCCAAGGTAGAACAAAAAGGAGAAAATTTTTACGAAAATTAGAACTCGTCTCAAGAGTACAATAATTATCGTTGCTTGCATGATAAGACTTCAGATATTTTGAAACCACGGCCGGAAAATACGAAAACCATCTTTCGATTTCGAGCATTAAGACTTGAAATTTGAGACGGGCTAGAAATAACAAAGGCGGCTCCAACATTCCCCATTCAGAAAAGCTGATTTTACGTCCATTTGATATACTTTAACATTTCAGGAGCATGCATAGGCGAAAATCAACCAGATTTCTTCCATTCTGGCAATGAGGGCAAATGTCTCTTCAAAGTCGATTCCTTCAATATGTGCATATCCTTTACATACCAATCTAGCTTTGTTCCTTGTAACTTGTCTATCTTCATTTAATTTATTCCTGAAAACCCATTTTGTGCCAATCACATTATTATTCTTTGGTCTTGGAACCAGTTCCCAAGTGTCATTTTTCTCTATTTGATCCAATTCTTCATTCATGGACTTATTCCAAAATTCATCATTGTTGACTTCTTCAAAACAGTTTGGTTCAATTGTAGATAAGAGTGCTAGTTGTGTTTGTTCTGGTGAACGGATTTTTCTTCTAGTCTCAACTCCTGCATCTTTGTTTCCAATAATCTGATCTGAAGGATGATTTCCTGTACTAGTTTTCTAGGTGTCTTTGGAGATACTTGTTGAACTTGCTCTTTTGTTTCTGTCAGATTCTCTTCATCTTCCTCTTCTACTTCATCTTCTGCTTCTTCTTCTTCTAAAAGTTGTTCCATTGATTTGTTTTCTTCTTCGTTTGGTTCTGGTATGCTTGTTTCATCAATTGTTACGTTGATGCTTTCCACAACTTTGTTCAATCTTAGATTGTAACACTTGTATGCTTTCCTTGTACTTGAGTAACCAACAAGTACTCATTTGTCCACACGAGAGTCAAACTTTCACATTCTTCCATCTTCTCTTTTGATGTAGCATTTGCTTCCAAAAACTCTGAAGTGCTTCACATTTGTTGTTCTTCCTTTCCATAGCTCGTAGGGAGTTTTATCAGTGTTGTTTCTGAGCATTACTCTGTTTTGAATGTGAACTGTTGTATGCACTGCCTGTGTCCAAAATATATCTATCAATTTGGAATCCATTAGCATTGTTCGAGCCATTTCCTGTATTGTCCTATTATTTCTTTCTGTTAGTAACATTTGTGGTATTGGGATTTTTAAAGGGTAAGAGGGCCGAGACCTTTCGAGTCTCGAAAGACCGATGGGATCTTAGCCGTTGATCTTGGGAGGACACGCGTCAGACATCAGAAGGAGAGTCGGGATTTCAGTCCATCGGAGGATCGGAGTTTCTGGAGGCAGGGAACTCTTACATAAGTGAATTGCGATACGCGATTTCCTGACCGAATCAGAGCCGTCCGTCAGCAGAGGCACGTGGTGAGAGATCCCGCAGAGTCGGGGTCGCGGAACTAAAAGTCCAGAGCACATGGCAACAGAAATCCCGATATCCCGATGCCCGATTTCCCGATATCGGGGGTAGCTTTCAATAGTGGAAGACAGGTGGCAAGCTTTCGAGTCGGAGAAGGCGTCATTGACATGTCATGGCCATAAGCCATCGGGGATCGGGGAATCGCGAATCTGGAGGACGTGTGAACATTGACCTCGCAAACCCTGAAACTTCGATGGAAGGTTATACGGCCGCGGGCATGTGGTAACGGTCATCTGGACCGGGGCAGAGTCAGGGGGCTAGCGCGCAAGGAGCCATCGGCAATCGGAGAATCGTGACTCCCGGGCACTTATGCATCGAGGCATCAAAGCCGCCGAAACCCCGATAGAGGTTCGGCTCGGGTCACATAAGAGGTGGTCACATGGATGATAATATAGCAAGGAGGGCTAGCCCATGCACGCGCTCATCGGAGGATCGGTGATCGAGAATTCAGGATTCAAGAACTCTTAACAGCAGGAATCGTGAAATCTCGATCCCCGATACAGAGTCAGGGATGACCACGGTCAGGTGCTAAAGGCCGTGAAGAGATTGGAAAGGACCTGTGGATCGGGTTGTTGTAGTAGAGTTTCCTAAGGGAATTCAAGGAGCCGTTTCGGCTCAGCAGAAAATGATAAGGAAGGTAGGTGAAGCTTCGCGTCGCTCATTTATTGCAGAATATGGAGGTTACGGCCATAGTGTACCCAGGGGAGGCCCGTTGTACCGATTCTCTGCAGAAGGGTCACACTGAGTCTTCAAATTGTCCAGAGAGCCTGAACACGCCAATTCGAACATTAAAGGAGGCTCAACTACCCCCTGGCACGAGCCATGCTGAATTGAAGGAGCATATGACAGGAGTCCAGAGGACAGATTTGATTGAGGAAACGACCCCCCCCATTAAAAGTCCTGAGATATTGTTTCCAGGCGGATTTTGGCTGAAAGTATATGTAGGCATTTTTGCCATTATGTAAAGCATCGATGGTTGAGCAGAGCTCCCTGGTTGTAAAATTTTAATGAAGCATTGTTGTTTTGGTTATGTACGAGCTTTGGAGACTTCTTGCCTTATGAATGCCAGTTTCTATCATATCTTTGTTTACACTGTATTAGAGCAGCTCGG
>ML787932.1:203357-222495 GCA_009831015.1 Picea engelmannii | reverse complement strand
GCCCAGAGCTGTTTGTCCACTTTCTCCTAAGTCTTCCACCTGTTCATGTTTAAATCAACCCACTGGCTGAAGTTAGGATTCCAGACCTCCTCTGTCCTTATGAACCAAACTCAGTCCCTGAGTTAGAGTGATACCTCCTAGAGTTGTTATCTCCATTAGATCACCCTTCATAAACAAATCGTGACATAAAACTGATGGGCGTCGGGCTCTGCTCCTGCAAGCAATCCAGGAGTGACTTCTAACGCTAACACTTTCAACAACTCCATTTTGTTGAGGTGTCCTAGCAACGAAGAATTGTCTTTTTATTCCATAACTGCTACAGTAGTCCATAAATTCCTTTGAAGTGAACTATCCTCCATTATCAGATCTCAAGCATTTGATTCTTGAATCCATCTCATTTTCAACCATTTCTTTGTAGATCTTGAATTTTTCAAAAGCGTTTGACTTATTCTTGAGAAAGAAAACTGCATTCATTCTTGTATAATCATCAACTAATAACATAAAGTATCTCTCACCTTTTAAGCCCTTTGTTGTAGTTGGTCCAAGTAGATCAGTATGAACAATTTCCAGTGGTCTTGTTGTTGAATATTCCTTTGATTTGAACCTGGTCTTTGTTTGTTTTTCTTGTTGACAATGCTTGCATAAAGTGTTGGTTGGTTTCGTGATCTGGGGCATTTCTCTGACTGCTTCTCTTTTGTTGACTTTGACAAGGTTATCAAAATGCATGTGACCCATTCTTCTGTGCCATATCCAACTTTCATCTTCCTTTCCTAGACAACACTTTTCATTTCCAATTTCACTTAACAAATATATGTTGTTTGAAGTTCTTGCAGTTGTACCGACCAATTTCCCTGAACCTTCTCTTCTTATCTCACACTTTTGTGAATCGAAAGTAACTTTATGACCTTGGTCACACATTTGACTCACACTTAAAAGATTATGTTTCATATCTTCTACCAGTAGAACATTTTGTGCCTTTTTATTCTTGTTCCCAATTCGGACTGTGCCTTCTCCAATGATTTTCGCTGAATTATCATTTCGAAATGAGACTGGTCCATTTCTTTCCTTTCACAATGTAAGAAATTTGTCTTTATCACGTGTCATGTGTTTTGAACACCCACTATCGACATACCAACCATGTTTCTTCTGCTTATCTTGTAGAGCGACTGTGCATTCTTCATTGCTATATTGATCTTGCTTTCTTATCCATGTCATTTTTTGAGGTCCTTGTGTGTGACTGTTGTTATTCTGTTGAGGTTCTTTAGGAGGGGCTGCCAATCTGCAATTTTTGGCCACGTGTCCAAAATTGTTACATTTGTAACATTCCACTTCAGTGCTCAAAGATTCAAACCTATTGTAAATTATTCTTTGTGTTTCATTAGGTCTTCTTGAATAACCCCTTTGTGTATGATTCTCAAAGTTGTTATTGTTCCTGTTGTTAGCTCTATAATACACAGCTTTATTTCAAAAATTATTACATGCATAACATAAAACAAAAAATATAGTTTGATACCTGGGAGTTGAATATCTTCTGAAAGGAGGTGATCTAATGAATCATTCTTCTTCTTGAGGTCTATCTGTTTGTTGTTGATTCTGAAATCTGAATCTTCTCAGTGGAGGAGTGTCCCTGTAATCTTCCTTGTATATCTTCCTATCCTCTTTGATTGTTTCTGCATAGATTTTCGGATTTGTTTCTTGCTCTCTTGTTTTGGAGCTTGATCCCTTTTCTGTCTGATTGTATTCAAGTCTGGACTTTTCAAGATGAGATTTTTGACTACTGATAATGTCATCAAGAACTTCTGAGCTATTCTGCATATTTTTCTTTTGAATATCCTTTCTTAGTGTGACAATCTCTTCTTCCAAGTTTCCAATGATCTTGTCCTTTTCTTCTAGTTGTTCTTTGAGTGCTTCTTCAATTCTTTTATCTTCTTCTATTTGAACCTTCAATTTTGTGATCATTTGTTCTAGTTCTCGGGTGTCATTTTTCTTGTCTAGTTCTGCTTGTAGTTTCTTGTTTTTCTTCTTTTCTCTTCTGATAACTTCTATGGCACACATTAATTATTATCGATAGTGAACTTCTGCCTCTTCAATTTCTTCTTCGGATTCTTCATATCCTTCTTCGGCTTCTTCATAGTCTTCTTTGTCAGAGTCTTTTACTATCATGAATATAACTCTTCCTATCTCACTATCACTGACTTCATCTTCATCTGATGATGAGTTGTCCTCTTTGGTGCATAAACTTTTCTTGAAAACTTTCTTTGTAGTTCTTTTTCCTTTATATGCATGTTTTCCTTTTGAGTAACCTTCATCATTTCTCTTTTTCTTATGAGGACATTTGTTAGCAAAGTGACCAATACCATCATAATTAAAACAAATTAAATGAAGCTTACCTCTATACCTACCATTGGTTCCCTTGTTCAGTCTTTTAACAAAGTTGGCCACTTCTTTATCATCTTCTGAGACGTCAATGTTGTTGCTATATTCTTCTTCTTGTTGTTTCTTCCTTCATTTTTAGTTGTTCGAACTAACCTCTATAAGTTTGAAGCTTTGTTTCTTTGACCTTTGTATCTCCTTCATAAATATTTCGAAGCTTGTCCCAAATCTCTTTAGCGGATTTACAATGTGCAACTTTTGTGAATAATGTATCACTGAGACCATTCAAAAGTGCATTTTGGCTTTGGAATTATTCTCAGCAAGTTTCAAAACTTTTTCATTTGTTGGTGGAATTGTTGGTGTTGTGTATCCATCTACAATTGATTTCCAAACTTGAAATCCCTGTGCCTGTATATATGACTTCATCCTTATGCTCCAAAAAGCATATTTTTGTCCATCAAACTGTGGTATTCCATTTTTGTACAAGTTGTTGCTCTCCATGATCTACCTCTCAGTGATTAAACTGATTTCTGAAGGAACCTTCTCTGATACCAATTGTTGGATTACTGAGAGGGGGGGTGAATCAGTAATAAAACAATTTAATATTTTTTAACCATATAATCCAAGTGTTATATCAATGTAGCATTATCATCCAATAACTGCAGAGTAAATAAGCAATGAACAAATGAACAATCATACACATACACAGTACACCAGTGTTTTACGTGGAAACCCAAAGCGGGAGAAAACCACATAATGTTTTTTCTTATATGTCTTGAAGAATTACATTCATTGGAAGCACCAACTTCCTTTGTTTTCTAGCTGCAACTAGAAGGAGGCTCCAACCCCCTAGTTTCTCAGGCTACAACCCGAGGGAAGCTCCAACTCCCCAATTCTCTAGCTACAACCAGAAGGAGGCTACAACCCCCTATGTTCTCCGGCTACAACCGGAAGGTGGATACAACCACCTGTCCTTGCCTCGACCAACTGCCCTGAAGTAAAAGTAGAATGATGGAACCACTGTCACACTATCACTGTGAGATATACCACTGTAAACCTATACCATTAAACCTGAACCATGCATCAACCTGTACCTCAACCTGTAATCAACCTGTACCATAAACAAGTGCATCAACCATGCACCAACCTGTACCAAACAACCTGTAATCAACATGTACCATAAACAAGTGCATTCAACCATGTACCAAGTATGTACCAATCATGTGTCAACTACTCATCAACTATGACTCATCAATATGTACCAACATCATCAACTATACACCTCATGTATGTGCCAACTCATCAACTGCTTGTCTCAACCATGCACCCAACATGTACCTTAACCAAAAGCACTCATCGATTTCATCATCCAAATATGATTTGTAACTCTGTAATAGACCTGATGTATATGATCACATACATGCAAACCTTCCTTAACTTTGAAAACAAGAGACTAGCATCTTCATCCAACTTCTCACATGACTAGTTTTTGGATTAGTCAACAACCCTACCTTGAAATGATGATAAATTTGTATGTGTAATGAATAAAGATCTGAAACTGATACAAAATGTTCTTCAATGTGGTTTATGCAATTCCTCTAGGTTTCCCTGTAACACACCCACTACGGCATAATGAATTTTTCGTCTTTTTCTTCAAGGGACAAAATCCCTGAGACTTCTATGGGGCCTAGCGCAGACCATCCCTTCCCTTATCCTCCTCCAAGCGACCAAAACCTGGCCTTAGCGCAAACCCCATTCATATCTCGCGAGTTGGGAGTCAAGGCTCTCGACTCCTCTTTCTCCAAATGCCGATACCCGAGATGTGATATGGGTATGGCTCCTTCCTCACTAGCGCATGTTACATGTAACCGTAGGCTAGGCCAAACACTAGTGCCACTCGCAACTTCACTAGTTGAGGTGTTGAGCCCTCGTGCTCCTCCTTTGCGAAATCTCGAGACATAAGAGGTCAACGTTACGTGGGCTCTGCCAAAGCGACGCGCACACGCCACTTGTCTCCTCCGCTATAATCTGCTCACGAGTTGTGCCGCTGTCGCTCGTTGCACGTGACCTCGGCTCTCAGTGTTTTGCAGCCTTAGCGATCAGGGTGCAACTTCTTCATCCTGCGAAACCCCGAGCCATGATAAGTCAACAATGGGTCACTCGCTTCCTAAGCTAAATACTAGCGCTACTCGCATCTCGCGACTTCGCGAGTTGGAGTGTTGAGCCCTCGTGCTCCTCCTTCGCGAATTCCTGAGATATGATAAGTCAACAATGAGTTGACTCTTTACCAAGTGACATGTGCCTATCACCTGTCACCTGCTCCCACCTTTCTCTGGGTGCTTGTCGTAATGCCACCTGTCAACCATGCGGTCCCCACCTAACGGAGGTGTCACGTGTTCACATGAGCCCTCGGTGCTCAGCACTTTGCGACTTCTACAGTCGAAAGGAAACTCTCTCAAGTTTCGAACCCCCGATAGGCGATAACCACGGAAGTTATGATCCCACGGTTCTCCCGTGGTCTGGATCCAATGGTCACGATCACGTTGCGATCTTGCGAATTGTGCAAGTCGCGAGTCAGCAAAATTATACTCTCCTACCTATACAAAGGTTAATATCGATGGTCAATAGGGCTCCATCAGATCCTTGGATCTACGGTCCTGATTCCTTCGCTACTTGTGAAGGCTAAAAAGGGTTGAGGCATTAACACCTACATTCCTTCCTCCAATCTAACGGTCGTGACAGACCTCAAATCCCCCGAAAGAATCTCGTCCATTCATCTAACAAATGAAAGGGTACTCTCCTTCGGTATTTGAAACTCGTTATCCTTCCTAAGCTTCGTCAGCTATGAAAGACTTCAGAGTTTTAAGCTCTGTCTCCTGGACTTGACTCTTAGAAGAGTATTTAGTACAACTATTCATCAATGGGTTCTGGGGTTCTATTTGATCACAGAGGGCCTGTGCATATCGGCACTACCTCTCATGAGCTTAACAAACTCTGTCCTCCAAGGGACTCAGAACGACTAGGTGAGTAAACCATCGTACATGCGACTACACCTAAGGTCGACGAGCTCACAGTTCATGACTCTAGTTTAAGATGCTACAGAACTCCAAAGTTTATGAGAACAAGTCATGTCCGACCCATATAATTCCTTACTTGCCTAATTATACAACCAAGCAGAAATAGAAGGGATACAGTATATCCATTAAGCATTCATTCACATTCCTGAAAGCATGCACAGTATAACCAATTCATACACAGTCACAGCTAAGTTACACAGGGTAGGAAATCACTTATCTATTACAGGTTGCCACCAACCAACTGACTGTGGGTGTTCGTCCTTCCACCTGACCATAGGCTTAGAGGCATTCATTCTTAGCACTCTGGCCACCCCCGTGCCAAACCATGATATCACCAGGGAATTCTCACAGTTCTCGAGGGTTCTCTCTCTGTTTCAGCTTCTGTTCGGGTCCTATTTTCTACAACTTGGAGCTTTCTCACTCGGTTGTGGCCTCGACGAGGTTTCTTAGATGCTCTTCAGCATCAAGCTTGTGGCCTTTTGTTCGTGATTCGTTGGAGAGCTTCACGCCTCTCCCTTGTGAACTTTCACCCTCGTCTGGTGCCTCTCTTTCCCATGTGTGTGTCCCTCTTACTTGGGAAGGTTTTGCTGACCTATCCAGTTCCTTCTGTCAGAAGGAAGCTCAGATCTACAAGTCCCTGTGGTACTTCGGACTGACAACCCATGTTTCCATTCATGGGGGTGGTTGGTGATTCAACCATCGGTCCTTTCTTCATTGACTGATTTTCTTTCCTTGGGATTCGAAGGAGACTTGTCATTCTTATCAAGGGAGATTTGGGGTTATTTGATACATGAACCCTCTCTTATAGTTTTCACATTCTTCCTCTAGTGATATCATGGCCAGTACTTTCAAGGCTTCACCCCCACAGTCAGTTATTGGCAACTCAAACAATAACACATTTACATTTTCCTCATGCATTAGCATGGTAATTCCTACATTATGATTAATTACAAATTGGGGGAACATGGTGTTACAATTCCCACCCCCTTAAAGGAACATCGTCCTCGATGTTCTTTCTCAAAAAAACTTGTCATGCCTTTCTCATTCAGCCACTTCAGAAGTCTTGACCTTCATCCTCGGTCAGGTCCTTTTTCGAGATCTGAGTCTTCGTCATCTGCCTTCAATAATTCTTGGACACAAGCATATTAACCATCATTTTGTGCGAAAACATCTTACTTTTGTTCAAAATTCAAAAAGGAAAAAAAACTCATATTCTAGCACAATACTTATCTGTGCAGTTTGTGGATCTGTATCCACATGGTAGTTTTTTTATCCATGCTCATTGTTTTCCTTGACGTACCCATTGGGTGCATGATTCCAATTCAATAGTTCACAAGAGCTATCATGATTTCATTTTCCTTTCCAAGGTTTTTCCGCACGGGAAACTACCCACTGTGTGCACGATCCCAATAGTTTACAAGAATTAATAAGAGCTCCTCTTCCTTACGGTCACTCATCCTCCAGGCCCAGGCTCAGGCATACCCTTTACCGTTATACAGTCCTTCAGGTGATCCATCTTGCCCTGCTGAGGTTTTCTCGCACAGGAAAATTTTAGAGACTCTATCGTGTCTTACAGTCGAGGCATCCCTCAGAATTGCTAGGCCGAGGCGTCCCTCTGGCTTGTGTTACCTCAACATAATTTATTCCAGGCGATCATGACTTATCACGGGGTTCTCATGGCTCAGCAGTAGCCATTTTTCGTCATCTTCAACTTTGACAGCCTTCATCGGTTCCTTTCTGGACATGTCTTTTCTTCCCACCTTTATCACAGGTATATAAAATTCATGAGACATCATTATCAATTTTAACTTTCAGAATTTTATCGCAAATCTGTCACCCACGGATTTTCCAATCTCGTGACTTGTTTTCATATTTGTTTCGCACAGGAACCAGATTCATAACTAAGGGAATTTCCTTCCCATAACGGTTTGGCTCAGCAGGCAATTGGCCTTCCTTATGGGCTTACAATGCCGCCATATCCAAGACCCCTTTGCTTCCTGCACTTTCCACATCCCTTGCAATTTGGCTCAGCAGGCAATCGGTCTTCCTTATGGACTTACAACACTGCCATATCGAAGACTCCTTTGCTTCTTGCAATTCATTCTTTACACAACCAAACAATTGTTAGTTTCATCTCAACATACCAAACTTTTCAAAACGTAGTTCAACATTTAAATTGGGTTTTAACAATTGTGCCAATATCCATGGCCACATTCATACCCAATACATTATTTCATTGTTTTTCAATTTTGTCACACTTTATGACCAGTTCTTGGCCATGGGGTGTTGGAAGTTAACCAACCTTTTCCTCATATGGTTTATTCGTTTTCTTTCATTCTTACAGTAGGACCATATTGCCTGCTATAGTCCGATCACGATCCCAAATCAATACACATGAACTCAAAATTTTCACATGAATGCCTTTACGCATTCCTTGATTGTCAATGCATTCATGACATATCAATTCATGAATTCTTCCAATGGTTATAAATAGTGTTTACTACTAGAGGTTCATACCTCCATTATTCATGTTCTTCATCCTAATTCATACCTTACTTGGGTATCCAAGGCATACAACTGCCTTTCAAGTTTATGCATAACACTAAGACAATAAAATATTTCAGAAGGGGTTCCTACCAAATCCCTTCATACCTTGTGCCACATAGGCACAAATATCTTTATACCGGTTCTTGGCTGCTAGCACTCTCTCTCTGATATTATCCCATTAGTGGTGCTCCATGGGGGATTTTAAAGTCCCTTCAATAGTCGTTCCACAAGAACCTTCTCATAGTCATCCTTTGATTGAGGTTGCTCATCGTTGGCAACTGTCTTCCTCAATAGGTCCAATTCATTTATATACACAACATGCATCATCATAGCCACAATTACATTAGTCGTAATATTAAACCGAATTTATGTATCATAACATTCGAACTCATAAAAATCCTCAAATGTTTCCATAAGTTCAACACAAACAAATTTTGATTGTATCTTCGACAATACAATCCTTATTACTTAGGGTGTCAAGACCTTTTCGTTCATCAATGTACTAGCTTTCTCATCCCATAGAAAACGTAATGCACAGCAAGGAAAGAATTGAGGGCTCTCCCCTTCTTCAAATTCTTTCTACATCGTCTGAGTCTTTTCATCCCAGTCGAGTTATCTCTAAGGTCTCACTGCCTTTTCTTAATCACAACTTCAACCAAGCCTCATCAGTTAAACGTACTCGTTTATTCATTTAATCATACTTAAGGGATTTACTTGCCTCTTACCAACTATATCGGTTTCCACAACTGCTATTTTTCTGTGCAGCCTTGGTTAGGCCTCACCCCAACCCTTTTTGGGATAGTGCAACATGCTTTAATAACAACTATTTGCTCATAATGAATCATGAACATGTGCATCCTACACACTTCCATTCGGTTATCAGAATGGTCAATATTCAGTTGTTAGTCTTCTATTAATTACATGATTCTTTCAAAATGTAATCCAGGATTCTTATATATATGGACAGGCCTTGCAGCGCATTGTCAAACCTTCAACAATTATTAGGGTTGTGACTCTGTCCTTCTGACAAAGTCCTTACATAATTCCTCCACCGGGAACTCCTTCGGCATGCAACTTTCTTGTTGCATATCCATCACTATTTCTGATGGCCTCAGCCTTGAGTTAGTTTTGGCTCTTTTTTCTTTTCTTTTAACTAAATATTCCTCTTAAGGAATATAAACATGCATCTTTACTGTTAAGATTAGTCAATTCAGATTCATTCACAATCCTTCTCATGTGATGCTCAAAGGAATAATCATTTGTCTCTTATTATGACAAGAGAGCATCTTTGCTCATTTACCCTTTCATCTAATTATATTGGCACTTCCTGAGGAAATGGAATACATTCCCCTCAGGCTATTATTTGGAACATAACTTTCATGACTCCCTAGAATGGAGTCAACTATGCCTCCATAGTATTCCTTCAATCTTGGCAAAAGCAATACTTGCTTTATATTTCGCTCATCGGGAAAAACCATATCGTGCCTATAACTATACTCTTACATCATACGTGTGCATTACTTTGCAGCTTTAGTATCATTCATACCTTACTGGTATTAATATCATGCTTCCTATTATGAAGCTTCACACTGCATTCAACTCATGCGTATTCATCATACTAGCTCACGCCTTCTCCTCACACGACCACCGACGGTGACCACGATCCGAACTAAAAGGTGCTTTGCATTTCGCGATTTCGAGATTCATGTTGCAAGGAACTCTGGTTCTTCCATCCCCGAAATCCGAAAACCCGAAAGACCGAAGCTAAGGTTTTCTCGGCTCTTTGATTCACATGACCATTCGCTCGGTACCTGGGGTCAACTCCTAGACATGCGTCGGGATCCCGTGTTTCGGCGAATCCACGGGCAACGCCCCACCGTTTCCCAAAACTTCTGATCCATGAGGGTCTAGCAACCTGGATCCCACGGTCCAGATCTCTTTGGAAATCAACGGTCCTGACCAAATCCTGACTTTCCACCTTTTGGGACTCTGGCGGAGTCTTCACCCCTTAACTCCTGATTCACCAAATTGTGAAATTCTCTTATGGACGATCAATGGTCCAAATCGCTCATTGATCAACGACTATGATCTTTTCGCGAATTTCTCATTACTTCTTCCAAGCCCTTTGGTTCTGCGAAATTTCGGTATCTCCTCGCAACTAACCAGTGCACTACTTCTCTGAGATCAAACAACTCGAAGCATTTCGGTTCTTTCTGAATGGATCTCGACTCTCAATTCTATCCAATCTTCAAAACTCTTTTCTGAAGGATTTCTCCCGCTCAATCCTCCATACTTGTTCTTTCTTCGAACTTCAGTTTTCTATGCTTCACCTTTGAACGCTTCAACTCTTCGAAACTTGGAAACTTTTTCTAAGTGTTTCCTCTCAAGACTTAAAACCACTACTCCTCCTGGTATACTCTGTGTTCAACCTTTGGAGTTTTCAAACTTTAACACAATCTTGATTCTATATGCATGCTCGGTGTACCAAATTTCCCTGCTATCTCTTCTTAGATTTTGAGTTACTTAGAGGACTAATCTCATAGTCATAACTCATACAGATGTTTCCCTCTCTTTATGGGAACAACCAACAAGGGTCACTCTTGGGAATTAGCAACAGTCCCAAAGGACTCCTCTTAATCTTGCTTAAACAGATTATCCTTGTTGTCGATTCTAACCATTATAGGTCAGGTAATCTGACCCTATATATTTTCATCAGTTCTCTCAATCGTGAGTTATATGCTCAGGATTTAGTCTTTTAATAATGCAGTAATTATAACTTTCTAAGGATCCTACCAGTCCTTACCAGATTTCTCGAATCATGAAGGAGTTCTTCATTTGGATCTTAAGTTCTTACCTAACCAGCCATCTCAATTGCAAGAGACTCTACCTGCTTTAGTAGGTAGCCATCGTCACACTATAACATAACAACTCAGTTCATGTCCCTTGTCTGGCTCATGCAGCTTCATAGCACAATTCATTCCACCTATGTTATTCACACTCCGGTCTTATCAGTAATACTAATCAGTGCATTCCTACTCCTATAAGAGTAGTTACCATTTTAACAGAGGGGTTAAAGAAATTCTCAATTTACAGTTTCATTCTGCGGTCCTTCTTCTTAAAGAGAAAATGCAGATAACAATGTCTCTTTACGCGACTCGTACATGAGCCCAAGCAGGCCAAGTGTTGTAACCATGCTTTGATACCAATTTGTAACACACCCACTACGGCATACTGATTTTTTCGTCTTTTTCTTCGAGGGACAAAATCTCCGAGACTTCTATGGGGCCTAGTGCAGACCATCCCTTCCCTTATCCTTCTCCAAGCGACCACAACCTGGCCTTAGCGCAAGCGCCTTTCGCAGCTCGCGAGTTGGGAGTCAAGGCTCTCAACTCCTCTTTCTCCAAATGTCGATACCCGAGATGCGATACAGGTATGGCTCCTTCCTCACTAGCACCTGCTACATGTAATCATAGGCTAGGCCAAACACTAGCGCCACTCGCAACTTCGCTAGTTAAGGTGTTGAGCCCTCGTTCTCCTCCTTTGCGAAATCCCGAGACGTGAGAGGTCAATGTTACGTGGGCTCTGCCAAAGCGATGCACACACACCACTTGTCTCCTCCGCTGTACTCTGCTCGTGAGTTGTGCTGCTACCGCCCGTTGCACGTGACCTCGGCTCTCGGCGTTTCGCGACCTTAGCGATCAGGGTGCAACTTCTTCATCCTGCGAAACCCCGAGCCATGATAAGTCAACAATGGGTCACCTGCTTCCTAAGCTAAATACTAGCGCTACTCGCATCTTGCGACTTCGCGAGTTGGAGTGTTGAGCCCTCGTGCTCCTCCTTCGGAAATTCTTGAGATACGATAAGTCAAAAATGGGTTGACTCTTTCCTAGGCGACATGTGTCCATCACCTATCACCCGCTCCCACCTTTCTCTGGGCGCTTGTTGTAACGCCACCTGTCAACCAAGCGGTCCCCACCTAACGAAGGTGCCACATGTTCGCATGAGCCCTCGGTGCTCGACACTTCGCGACTTCTACAGTCGAAAGGAAACTCTCTCAAGTTCCGAACCCCCGATAGGCGATAACCACGAAATTTCTGATCCCACGGTTCTCCTGTGGCCTGGATCGAACGGTCACGATCACGTCGCGATCTCGCAAATCGTGAGTTCATGCAGTCCTACCCTTGACCACTCCAAGTCGCGAGTCAGAAAAATGCTACTCTCCTGCCTATACAAAGGCTAAGATCGACAGTCAATAGGGCTCCGTCAAATCCTTGGATCTACGGTCCCGATTCCTTCGCTACTTGCGAACGCTGAAAGGGGTCGAGGCATTAACACCTACGTTCCTTCCTCCAATCTAACAGTCGTGACAGACCTCAGATCCCCCGAAAGGATCTCGTCCGTTCATCTAACAAACGAAAGGGTACTCTCCTTTGGTATTTGAAACTCGTTATTCTTCCTAAGCTTCATCAGCTATGAAAGACTTGAGAGCTTTGCGCTCTGTCTCCTGGACTTGACTCTTAGAAGAGTCTTCAGTTCAACTATTCATCAAGGGGTTCTAGGGTTCTATTTGATCGCAGAGGGCATGTGCATATCGGCACTACCTCTCATGAGCTTAACAAACTCTGTCCTCCAAGGGACTCAGAACGACTAGGTGAGTAAACCATCGTACATGCGACTACACCTAAGGTCGACGAGCTCACAGTTTGTGACTCTAGCTTAAGACGCTCCAGAACTCTAGAATTTATGAGAACAAGTCATGTCCGACCCATATAATTCCCTACTTGCCTAATTATACAACCAAGCAGAAATAGAAGGGATACAGTATATCCATTAAGCATTCATTCACATTCCTGAAAGCATGCACAGTATAACCAATTCATACATAGTCACAACTAAGTTACACAGGGTAGGAAATCACTTATCTAATATAGGTTGCCACCAACCAACTGACTGTGGGTGTTCGTCCTTCCACCCGACCATAGACTCAGAGGCATTCATTCTTAGCACTCTAGCCACCCCCGTGCCAAGCGATGATATCACCAGGGAATTCTCACAGTTCTCGAGGGTTCTCTCTCTGTTTCATCTTATGTTCGGGTCATGTTTTCTATAACTCGGAGCTTTCTCACTCGGTTATGGCCTCGGCGAGGTTTCTTAGATGCTCTTCGACATCAAGCTTGCGGCCTTCTGTTCTTGATTCGTTGGAGAGCTTCACGCCTCTCCCTTGTGAACTTCCGCCCTCGTCCGGTGCCTCTCTTTCCCGTGTGTGTGTCCCTCTTACTTGGGAAGGTTTTTCCGACCTATCTGGTTCCTTCTGTCAAAAGGAAGCTCAGGTCTACAAGTCCCTGTAGTACTTTGGACTGACAACCCATGTTTCCATTCATGGGGGTGGTTGGTGATTCAACCACTGGTCCTTTCTTCATTGACTGATTTTCTTTCCTTGGGATTCAAAGGAGGCTTGTCATCCTTATCATGGGAGATTTGGGGTTATTTGATACATGAACCATCTCTTATAGTTTTCACATTCTTCCTCTAGTGATATCATGGCCAGTACTTTCAAGGCTTCACCCCCACAGTTAGTTATTAGCAACTCAAACAATAATACATTTACATTTTCCTCATGCATTAGCATGGTAATTCCTACTTTATGATTAATTACAAATTGTGGGAAACAGGGTGTTACATTCACTACTTGGAACCTCTCAGAAAAGGAGTTATAGCAAAAAAGGCATACCTTGTTGAATTCTGGCTTATTCTAGAGAGCGACCTTGTAGAGCGTGCCCCACACAAAATGTTTGTTTAATCGACCTGAAACTGTTTCAAAGCATACTACAGACTTTACTCTAACCAACACATATTGTCTTACTGAATTTGGATCTGTTATGAAGAAATTATGACGTTTTTACTCGAAAGACTTGTTTTTTACTAGTTTCAGGACTAGCCACAAACCTTTTTTTCCACGGAGTGTAACTCCAAAAATACAACTAACCACAAGAAGAATTTTTTACCACAGATACTTGGATATGTTTTCTCATTGGAATAGCAATTTCAGGGTCTGAATCGTTCCAAAAAAAAAAGTTATTGTGAAAATGGTGAGATGAGCTGGAAAAAAAATACCTTAGAAAGCATCATAAAAAGAATTTATCCTTCCTTGAATTTCGACCTTATTTTCTTCACTTTCCTCAAAAATTCAGCTTAGATATCCTTTGGTTACCTCAGACACCTATAGGTATTCAATATTCTCAAGTATGATTTAAATGAGAGAGCCTTGCCTCTTATTTATACTCTCCAAGTAGCTTCCTTAAAAACATCTTCTAGGTCACTTTACCCACTTTCCTTATTTTAGGGTTAACCCACTTCTAATTTCTCCATTAAATTTATTATTTAAATAATTTATTTTGTATTCACTTTGAATTTTAATACACTCATCACTTCACTTTATTATTTATCTTCTAAAATCTCTTAAACCACTTTGACTACTTTGACCTTTTGGGGCTTCAAGCCAACATATGAGGGTCCTCCAACTTCGTAAGGCCATAACTCTCAAACCGTGAGGAGTTATGTGACGTTCCACATACCACCATAAATAGCATGACATGTACTATCCATATAGAATATTATTACCTACAAATATATCAAAACTCATACTGTTATCCATCAAACAAACTTGGGTCCATTACCCAAACCTGGGTTCTCCAACTTCACATGGCCATAACTCTCTAACCGTGAGGAGTTATGTGACGTTCTAGATACCACCGAAAATGGCATGACAAGCACTATCCATATAGGATAGTTTCCCTGACAAGTTCAGTGGAATTCATCTCATTATTCCACAAATAAGCATGGGTTCTCTAACCATACTTCTAAGATAACTCAATCTGCAAAGCGTCTTCCCGTGAGGGCTTTCACCATAAGGGGACCACTTTGGATTTAATCCATTTCTACTTATTATCAACCATGAAAAGACAATAACGAGTCATCTTTACATCAAAAAATCTTGGGTCCATTACCCAACCTTTGTGCTACAGGGCTTTCTTCAAGGGTTGACATAAATGACAACCAACCTTAATCAACATCTTTAACTTGTTTTATTAAATTTTTTAATGAAACTGTGTAATTATTGTTGTGCACTATATATTTTGTAGATATTGACACTCTCATTAGGGACGTGCCTCCTCCCCCACCAAATGACGATGATGAGATGATGCTTGAAGCTGCGGCGGGTCAAGGTCCTCAAGTGCAAATACCCGTCGGCATGAATCGTAGGCTAGATACTATATTCAATTTGGATTTGGGCGACTGACTCTGTGCACTTTTAACTGAGGTGGGAGTCTGCCCTATGTTGATGCAAGACATCAAGGCAGATCCTATGCTCTTTGAGCTTTGGAGGGAGATGTCGTGTGATATGATGCCTCTTATGCGTCATATCATCAAAGCTACCAAGCTACTAGTAGGGAGGAGGGCTCCCGATGATTGGCACTCTTCTTCTAGTATGGTTCGTCCGTCGAGTATCCCATCGATTGATGAAGGTGGATATGATCCTTCTCCACAGCCCCCTCCTCCTTCTTCACCTCACCCAGATCATGAGTAGACAACACATATTCCTCCTCCTCTTTTACCTCACTTAAATGAGTAGGCATGACCTATTCCTCCTCCTCCTCCTCTTTCACCTCACCTATATGAGCAGACATCAATACATATTCCTCCACCACTTATTTATAATCAAAGAGTCGACCAACCACTTCCTCCTGACCATCCATCATCTTCTACTACAGACTAGGCCTCCACTAGTGTTGTAGATATGCAGATTATCCCATTTGATGGACCATACATGTTATAGAAATTATTTGACTTGTTCATGATATATATATGGTGCATTTTTTCTATTCATGTTGATGTACTTAATTTATATGTTGATGTTGATGTGTATATCGTTAGGTCATGTTAGATATGTTTGTGTAATGTGCTTGATAGATGTTTATGTTATAACAATGTTCATTAGATGTGCATTTTCCGTGTTGATCATGAGTATGTACTTAATTAATTTATATGTTGATGTTGATGTGTACATTGTTAGTTCATGTTAGATATGTTTGTTAAATGTGCTTTATAGATGTGTATGTTAAATGATGATTGTTAGATGTGTGTGATGATGTTGTTAGACAATGCTTGTGTTTTGTTAGATGTGATCACAATGATGATGCCCTGTTAGTTTATTAGATTTGTGTAATAGCTAATTAATGACTTTTATATGTGCTAGAGGTATATACAATTAGATGATGTTAGTGAATTTACATTTGTATTTTAGATGATGTTTATGTTTGTTAGATGGTTATCATCATGATGTTTATTTTTATTAAATGGTCTTTATTATAGATTATGTATTGGTGAACTTGCATCAAATTTTTATATATGAAACGTAAAGACTTAATTTAAATAAAAAAATGCAAAGACATTTTTATAAATTACAAAGTTACATATTGTTGAAACAATAATTCTAAAATTACCATAAACATTTTTCTATTGTATAGATAGTTCATACATATTCATTCTAACTAAATTATTTTTCAGAAAACAAATTACATATGAATAAATGTTATTTTCCATTGTACTAATTATTATTTTTTAATAGACTCTTCTACACTAAAAATTGTTATTATAAAAAGTTATGATCGCCAATGATAAGCATTTTATTGGCCCTAAAATTGTATAGACCCAAATCTTCCTATTGTTATTTTTGTCATTATTTCGTAAGTTGATTGTTATCAAATTTTAAATTACTTCATTAATTGTGTTTTACTCAACATTTGGGGCATAATTTTATAAATATTTCCCAAAACAATGATAAAAGTATGTAAAGTAACAAACACTTTAGTTAAAAACCAAATTATAACAAAAGCATGTTAAAAATTTAATTTTTAAATTATAAACCACATTGTTTGTTAATCTTACTTTTAAATCTACAAAATACATGAACATAAACTCAGTTTTTAATCATCATGTTAATATATCATCAGAAAGGTTGTACTATTAAACATGCATATCAACCATATTATTACTTCTACTATCAACATAGATTATTAGGATAAATACGAAATTATGTAAGTTAAAATATTACCATTCAATATCTAAACATATTTCCAACTACAAAATTATATGTCGCTGCATATAATATAATTAAAAAAATTAATTAATTAGCTCATGCATGGTTTAAAATATTCATAACTCAAATGCTCAAACAAGGAAATACAATGCAAATCTTAAAATTATTTCCGTAAGAGATATGAGGATCAAAGTCGTATCACTAACAAAAGTGATTTATTCAAGTGCTTGAGTGTGTCCAAGGGTGAGAGGATTGTTAATAAATGGATAAATGTCACCTTCTATACACATCAGAATTCTAAGTACACCATTGTGATAATGAAACAATGTTTTGGAAAGCTCTTTTTTAGGTCTCCATGCTTCTATAACATGTTGGTAAGGGCTCGAACATCTAACATCTTGAGGCATTTTTGAAAAGAAAAAACAATTTCTCATATCTGTATTTTGACAATTACTGGAAATATTAAATTGTTAAATACTTCAAACTTGGCATATTTCTCCTACAAGGAAAAGACTTTTCTATCATTTTAGTTAAATGTTAGCATTGCCATTAATTGTTCCAAGATGATTGAGAGTGGTTTCAACATCATAAAACTTTATGTGGAGAAAGTAGAATTTCATATCCCATTAAAAGGTCAACTCGTTTAACATTTTTCAAGATTTCACAATTGGAAATACTTTATTTTAAGTGTAAAAAACTTTGTGAATCTTACCAATTATATCAAATGTCGACTATAAAATGTTTGGCGAAATTGTTCCAAGAGCATGTTGTTACGACTTTATCATGAAAATTATTCTTAAAATTTTATATAATTAAACATGCAACGACATATAAATATCTTCAAATAACAATATAAAATTCTATTTCAATCAACCGTTCTATGCAATCACAAATAATTTGAAAGACAAACACATTACGCATAAAACCGATTGTTAACCAACTAAAATTGTTCAAAGATTTGCTATAAATAACTTTCAATTTCCTCTGTCACAAGATGAATAAAAAAAATTATAATCAGTGAAATAAAGAGAACAAAAAGATACAACAATAGTATTAATGATGAAATAAAACATGTACATATTACTCTTCGTTGTCATCACCCTCATTATCTTCCTCGCTTGGCATGATAAATATGTTGTTCTCAAAAACGTTATTTGATCTAGGGTCATGTTTTAATACGAACCATGAATCCCTATCGAACACATCTGGGTAAAAAAACACTTGGTTTTAGTTTTTTGGGAAAACATGAGGCTCCTTATCTTCATCCCACATCTTTCTAGAGTTGATAAATATCAGCCCACTATCACGATCTTCCTTTACATTATTCCAATCAAAGGTGTCCCACCCCTTGCACCTAAAAATAACACATTGGAAAGAAGAGAAGTCCACTTGAATGATCTCTTGTATCTTTAAAACATAACCTAACTTCCCTCATATTAGGTTTTGATCGCGGTGGCTAGCATGACTAGATTGGTCAAACTCGATTTCCACTCCACAGTCTTGTGTCATGCGTCCATCATCGGTATCCTCTGTGCGAAAATGATGTTCATATTCCCATATAGATGGGAACAAATGCACCTATAAAAAAGTGAAAAAATCACAGTGCCATGTGTCTAATAACCCGACCAATAAAATACAAATATCGATGTTACAATTCAAAGGTGCATTATAAAGTTAAAAATGTACACAAAAATATTATTACCGAGTTGTTGCACCCAATTCATATGTTTAGTGCATCCTGTTCATCACGTGGGTAACGACCAGATGCACCGTATTTCTCTCTGACTTGGTCAGCAACCCAACTGTTGGGGCATATCATCGGCATATTTTATTTTAAATGATTAGGATAACGCATACTTATACCATTCAACCGTCGAAATTCTTTCTTGTCAGTGTTCAATTTCCTCCTCTTCTATTCATACAATGCGACCCACGGCTGTGTTGCCTCCGAATTGTAAAGAATGAATTTATTGATGGCATCAATTTTTGAATTCGTTGGTGTATATGTGTGTGTGTGTGTGTGTGTGTGTGTGTGTGTATA
>ML787932.1:188312-203257 GCA_009831015.1 Picea engelmannii | reverse complement strand
ATATCAAAATATACATTATGAAGTTCAGTGTGAATAGTTGATGTGTAGAAATTTGACAAACGATAAGTCATTTACTCTTTATCAAGCACATTTTTCCATTTGTTTAGAGAAGCTTCCTTTCTCTTTTGTCTTCATCCCTTTCATCGTCCCAAATCACTGCACCTGGTGTGTTGTCGATTTGCTTGATGTACTCACTGGAATAATAGAAAGACTCATATGATATGTACCCCTCTGTCATAGATCCCTCTAGTTTTTCCCTTTGTCTAACAAATCCTTTCAATTTCTTCATGTACCTCTCTAAGAAAAACATCCAACGAAAGGATACCACTCCGACTAATTCAACCTCATCTACTAGGTGAATTAGAAGATAAACTTGCAAGTCCATGAAACTCGTCGACAGCTCCTTCTCAAACATACAAACAATTTCAACTATCTCTTGATGCCACCATGGAATGTTAGCCATATGAATATCCTTTGATGTGATCCAATGTACAAATGTAGATAATTTAGATATGGCATGTCGTAGGTCCTGGGGGAATTCATGGTTCTCACACCCACGCACGAGCAGAGGATAATGACACTACAAAGTAAACACATACAAAATTAATTATGTTTTAACCCATGGCATGAATTAAAACAAATAATAAAATCATGTTTTTGACATACGTACTCTTAGAAGGTTCAAATGGTCATGTGATTTTAACCCCGACAAATGGTCTTCCACAGTGAAGTTGAGTCATAGTGACGACCCATATAAAGAAGGAACCTTCACACCTAATATAACTACCTTTTCCAAAGAAAGATCAGGGTTCTTCAAAATCCATGGGACATCACCTTCTTTGAAAGACCAAGAGGGACCAACATCTCTTCTACTTTCTTTTCTTGGCCAATGTTTCTTTAGAGTTTTTGAAGAAATAAGATCTCTCCTAACAACCAATGTGTCACTTTATTTTGATGATATGTGCCTCCATAAAGAATATGAAACACTTTTAAATACATGCATGGGATCTAGTAAGTGGGCAATGTTAAGATTATCCCAATATGGGAGCTCATAAAAGACAAATTTCCTTTTCATCCCAATAGGAAATTTATCAACATAGGTGTCGAAGAATTTTGGATCATCGAACATAGGCTCCCCATTTGAATCGAACATTTATGTAATCTCCTTCTCCTTCTCTCATATGCTCTAAGAAAATATGTTGGTGTCGTTATTACAGGCCTTTGAGTTCTCTCTGGTTTACCATTGAAAGTGGATGTTTCTCTTTTGTAAGGGTGTTGTTATGGGAGGAATACCCTGGAGTAGTTGTACATTGGATTTCGTAGGTGGTTGGACCACCTATCTTTCATAGAAGGTCCACAACATTTACATCCATGATAGTGTTTTGTTACAAGACCTACAAAATCATTAATGTATACAGAGCATGTTAGCGGCGAAGATCAGAATAATCGCAGCGAATTAAATATGTCAAAAAATATTGTTACGTATATAAGCAAATCAATAAACATGTAATTTACCAGCGCAAACTCATGTGTGGTGTAAGCACATATACCATACAACGTAAAACTTCTCTCTGTTGCGATGGGTCTTGATACATCGTATACATGTATCCTTCCCATAATTCCTTCAATTCATCTACCAATGGTTGTAGGTAGACATCCATATTCTTTAGTTGTCTTCTACCAAGGACTATAAGAGCCAACATAAGATGTTCATTCTTCACGGACAACCATGGGGGGATATTGTTATTGATCACTACTATAGGCCAAACATAATAGTTGGTGTTTTGGAGGGAATATGGGTTGATGCCAACCATGCATATGTTGAGTCGTAGACTTCGTACTTCATCCTTGAATTTTTTGGGCAATGTATCATTTATATGCTTCATGACTATTGAATCTATTGGGATTCACATAACTTTCGGCTCACTTTTGTGCGAGGCATGCCATCCCTGCAACATAACTAATTCTTTGCAACGAAATAGCCTTTAAATCCTTGGGATTATAGGCATGTGCCTCAATATCTTATGAGGACCATGTGATTTACCATTTTCATTTGATTTATGATACCTGTCATGCCCACATTTTGGACATATCTCTTTGTCTCCTTATTCTCATATATATATAATAAAATCATTTAGACATACATGATATGATATGTACTCAACACCCAATATTTTCAATCTGTTTTGCCTCTTCGCAACTACCAAGAAAGACATTATCACTCAGAAGAAGCTTATATTTGAACAACCTGCAGTTAGTGGGAAATAGAAATGTACAATGTCATTTAACGTTCATAAAATCGATCGTTTTTAATGTTGATTGTGTGACAATATTTCTCAAAATATAAGGGACTTGATGATGGTCAATTACCTCAATATTGTCGAGAAACATGTGTTTGACATGCCAAACTTTGCTTTCAAGTTGTACAGTAACTATTGTCCCCGGATGGGTAGACTTTGACTGGCTAGGTCCAAAGAGAGGGGTGGTGGAAGCAGATTTCAAACTTTTGAAAAAATGTATGAGTGATATGAGCATCATCCCCTTTCTCATTTTTCTAGAATGCATCTAACAACATTGTCTCATGGCAGTTGTATCCCATAAATAATCATCCATACCAACCTCAATTTCACTGACTCCATTGCCAACTTGTGAAGAACTATTATTGTTGTAGTCATTCATAATCGGTGAATCTGGACGTAGTGGGAATTGAACAGGTGGTTGATTCAACCATTCTTGGTATGGTTCCTCTCCAAGTTGTGCTCTTATTGCAACCTTATCTCAATTTGACATTGTAGTGGGGTGCAACGGAAGATGATAGGTAGGTCGCTCATCATCAGAATCCTAATTTAAAAAATATTGAACATTAGTACATCAATGATATTAGTAAGCACAATGTAGTTTGTTTGTTCAAATTACATTATACCAAACAATTATTATCAGCGTTGATCCAGGATTGCGGCTAGAAGATGGCATGTTACTATTGGTAGCGTAAAGCGGTTGTCCATTTTCATCTACCAACTGCTTGCGGTATGTTGTTCTTGATAAAATCTTCTGACATTTTTGAATTGGTAAAATATTGTTTGCATCTGAACTCGATTATGAATCAAGATCCTGCAAATTTGGATACATTTTTATTCAGATTGGCATGGATAAAAAAAAAATCAATTAGATAATCAAAATATAAATAAAATTTGAACTTACTGGAGTTGGAAAGGGAGAACTCCACAATGGACTTTGAGCAATATGGAACAGGCTAAAATTTGAAGAATTCTTCATTTGATATTATAAGTTTTTCTCCCTGCATTTGAGAAAAATCAAGAATAATTTTGTAAGAATAAGGCAACTTTAAGCGAAAAATGTATACTATGAAGTATTGCAAGTTATGTGGATGCATCCTAAAAGATAATTTAAGATGAATATATTATTTTGTGTGCAAATAAAAATTCAGATAAATTTGAAAGCTTAATGGTGCTCTTATCTGAACAAAACGCACCAGTGCATCTATAACAGTATAAAGCACCAAGGTGTTTATTTACAAATCCCACCGGATCTCATGAATTCAAATAAATAAAAAAGAATTATCTGATATCGGTGCTCCAAAACTTTTCAGCGCACCGGGGTTTCAAAAAACTTAAAAAAAAAAAAACGCGACTTTGTTTTTTTACAATTGAAAAATGAGCAGGAATTTAAAATCTAATTTCATAAAGTCCTTTAAAGAGTAAAAAACTAATCATTGTTTCATTATTTTACCAAAATTTACAGGGGAGAGATTTGCAAGAGAGTCATACCAGAGAGCACTGTGGAGCAACAAAATACTTTGGAACAATAAGATTATTCAGAAGATCATAATTTGAAGGTTATGATGATTCATTTAAAACCCTTTTCATAAATTATTTCCTGGGTATTACGCTATTCACTATTTTATTATTTTTCCAAAATTTATAGGGGAGAGATTTGCAAGAGAGACATACAGGGGAGCACTATTGAGCAACATATCAATACTTTGGAACATGAGACTTATTAAGAAGATCCGAATTTGAAGGGTATGGTGATTCATTCAAAATCCTTTTGGAGCAACAAAATTATTCAGAAAATCATAATTTGAAGGGTTTTGTGATTCACTCAAAACCCTGCATAGTAAAAATTTTAAATTTTGATGTTGATTTTAATAATATTTTTTTATATAATTTGTATCTCTATTTAGATTTAATTAAAATTAAAAAAAAAAAATCATACTTACCTTAAACCCTTGCTTCTTCTTACTTTTGTAACTGCAAAATTTCACCTTAAATTTTAACTCCCTCTATCCCTTCATAATTACATCTTTTCATTCTAGGCATTTTAGATTTAATGGGTTTATGTTTCCATATAAAAGGCATTTGACATGTGATGCATCGGATCCAAACCCTCTCGGCCCTATCACATTTAAAAAATATATATATTTCGAGGAATCGGTGCACCTGATTGAATATAACGTGTCAGTGTGCTTACAGATAAAACACACCAGAAATGATGCAACATAATTAAAGAAATTCGTTCATCGATGTGTAATTTTATTTGTTCATGGTATTTTTTTTTTCGTTTATTTATTTATTTATTGGAGCGGTGATGTTAATGATACATATCACACCATTGTAATTTAAACTATTATGTAAAAATCTATTTTTTGATATTGGTGTGTTTCATATATGGAACCCACCGGTGCGTTAATCTTATGAAAGCGCACCGGAAACCTTTTTTTTTAGGTGAAAATGATGTGATTTATTTATAAAATATATTTAATAGCTTGTGTATTGAATGGTACAAGTTGTATATTGAAAAACAAATGTGTGAGAATAGTTCAAGTAACAAAAAGTTTGATCGACACAATGATAACACATCCAAAAAAGAAAATTCTTTGTAAATTATATAGAAAATTAATATGTTAAAAAGACAAGTTCTTTGTAAATTCTATGCAAAATTAATATGTTTGAACTATATCTAAGTTTAACTAATATGTATTGGTTAGCGTGTGTCCTGCAGAGCCATAAAATGAGGAATCTCGATAAGATTCTTTGTGATCTAAGTGCAGAAGAGCGTAAAAGCTTGATGAAAAAATTGCAAAAGGATGAATCAGGTGAATGAAAAAATTATATTCAATATGAGTTCTTTTTTAATTTTCATTAATAATATACTTAAAAATATTAGATAACATGTTTCGAACAATCTATTAATTCAAATATGTTTAATGTTCTACATGGACCAACAACGAAAGAATGAAATGTCGTCTTGGGAAAATAAAATTATAGAAGATGTGAATGATGATGTAAATGATGATGAATTGGTCCTTCGCTCATCTGGAGTGGTGCTGGAGGTCAATGAAATGGGAAAAATATTTTAAAAAACTATGAGTGATATAGTGGAACAAACGTACAAATGTATTTTCCACTTACAATACATAAATCAATCCAATGATTCCAAGAAACATGTTATATCTAAACTACAAGAAGTGTTTCCAGAGCAATGGTCAATGAGACATGTCAGACTTGCAATAGCAAAAACATACAACAACAAAAAATAATCATTCAAAAAGTAATATTCCTAAAAATGTTTTTCTATAATATGTATATATTACTACAAAGCATTCATTTATTAATATCAATTTTGTTATATTTATTTTTCATATATCAAAATAAAAATAGTTTATTGTCATGTTACCTTTTTCAGGAAGATTATGAAAAACCCAAAGGATCAATGAGCTGATATCTTAAATATGCCAAGAGGAATGTCCAAAAAAGTGTACAAGGAGGTGGTCAAAGAAATGGATATAATTGCATCGCAGGAGGAGCCATCTCAACAACAACGAGCTTCAAATGTATGAAATCATTGAATTTTTCTATTGGGTACATATAAATAAATAATTTAGCATTAAATATTAATTTTCAAGTATTTACTTGCAGAAAAGAAAAGAAAATGGAACCCATTCAACACATAAAACAGGACGAAAAGGAAGAAAAAGGTTGATAGCAAAGTTTGTGAGCAATTGATATTTCCTTATAACATTAACTTAAGATTTCATTTTTGTATATTTTAAGTTGTTTTACAACAACCATCATTGAATGTATTCAAACAGGTGCTAACATACAAAGAAGAGTCATCGCAAGAATTGATTGACATTGGGTTAAGTAAGGGTTGTGAGTATATGTTAGCATATGAAAAATTAATTGTGGATTTTGTAAGTATCTATGTTTTTTTTTGTATAAACTAGATGAGAATCATTCTATTCAACCAAGAAAAAAGTACAAAGTGATACATAGACTTGCTGATAGAAAAAGATCCCACGAAAGGAGAATAGGGGAACACTGAAGACTAACCTATGCTAAAAGAGAACCACAAGGAGTACATGGGCATAACAATATGAAACAATATAAAGACAAGGAGAAAGGGTACGATCATTGTGTTGGTCAGAAAAGATCCTTTCTTCTTTTTTCTTACGAACATCAATCCAACCAGAGGAACTAATAAGATCTGCAAACTTCACCACCAAAGCCAGATGATCTGAGGAAATGCCAGAATCTTGTGTTGCAGAAGCTAAAGGTTCTTCCTTATCACTGTTTGAATTATCTGATTCATGAGGATGTTTCTGAGTCCCTGAGAACGGGGTTGTGGCCATGATAATGCCATTCGATTCATCCTTTTCGAGGGGAGTGTGCAAAGGTTGAAATGCGAGATTCAAAGTCAAAATTTCAGAAGCTTTAGGATGTTGTGTTCAAGCCAAAGGCTGGTGTTTTGGGTCTGCGGTTGGCTGTTGCACATTTGTTGGAGACGACGATGGTGTTGTACAAGGTTGAGGAGCTGAGGTGTCTTTATGATGCTGCTTGTTGTTAGATGGAGAGTTCAAGCGGCTTTTGCTATTTTTAGGGTCTTTCCAACCATTAGCCCTTTTCTGTGCTTCAAGGGATAAGAATGGGGTTGGGGATAAAGGACAAGATGCCTGAAGGTACCTTGTTTGCTAATAGGAGCGACACCTGAAGGCAATGTTCTCATAATCAACCAGTTGCGTGTAAGGATCATCCTCAGTCCAATCTATAAGAATCCTATCCGGTAGCCCTTAACTGAGGTCGATTTCAACACATATGCAGGTGAAGGTGACAGAGCCTTTCTTTATCCGGTCTGTGTCAATCTTGATAAACCTACCCAACACATCGCCCAGGGTAGGTAAAAAAGCTGGAGTATAAAAATGAAAAGGTAAAATGGGGAGTCTTACCCAGACCGATGTAGTCATAACAGTCATAGTCAATGGGTTGAACTCAAGGAACCATATCTGCATGGAAAGACCATATCTGCCCCAGAACCATGGACCTTGCTTCAACGCGCGTTGGCGGTCCTTCTCTGTGGAAATGTTAACAATGAAGAACCCTTTGGAGCAAAAGAACAGTTCATGACCTGACGACCAAGTCTTATTTACCCATTCTCTTAGCGCATAAGTTGAGGGCCATTATCCGTTGAAACGACAAATGAAGAATTTTTGTTGGTAGATATATGCGGAGCCATAGACATGGGGATCTTCGACCTCTGTTGTTGGAGGTTTTGTGGGCTACTCCACAATGAAGGCAAAGCCAAAAAACTCCTTTGCTCCAGAAGTTTCAGCCTTGGACCTCGAAGGAGCGAAAATCCTTACTTTCACGGCGTGCTTGTAAGATCTTGGTTGAGTGGAGGATGGTGCTCCTCCACGCAGATGAGAAATGAGAGAAATGGTTGCATTCTTTAGATTCCCATAACCCCACAACAGAGAGCCATCCACAATTTGTCGGCCTTCAAAGATGAGTCATTGAAAGCAAGGCAGAATACATGCTTCCTGGTGGATCTGAACTTTGAGCTCAAAAACAGAGTCTGAATCATGAGCATGCAAACATAGAGAAGAATCAACGATGGTCTTTACAAAAAGGGGAAAGCCTACAATGGTCTCGGAGCAAGTCACGACGCGATGAGGGAAGGCCCTTCGTTCCCAAATATTTCTATGTCCCTTGATGGTGGGTTTCTTTTGATCCCTGCTAACCATCGTTTTTTGACCTTCCCCGCACTGCGAAAACCATAGATTGATTTGTTTTTCTTGCTTCAATACTACGTCGGTTCTAATAGGTGAAGACTGCTCAAGTAGCAACGGTGGTGTCTGACCCCTCATTGACGATGAAGTTGGGATTTTCCTGGGCGGCGCAGGGATGTTGAAGGTGCCCATAGTCATATCATTTGCAGTTATGATAAAAGGGGTAAAGAATCTAGGCACCACAAATTCCAGATCTGTGTCTTTCGACTTGGAGGCAGCATCGACATTCCAATCTTCCAACAGAGAGGGTGATTTTTGTTGGTTGGTGCTACTGGGTCCTCCCATAAACCACGACTGTGTCTTCCTCTGCATCGATGGTATGAGACTGTTAGGGTTCCAAGGATCCATGTTCAAAAATACCTTTTGGGGCAATTGCTAGTAATCCCAAGGGTTCTTGTAAGTATATATGTTATTTTACTTCTCTCATTTTATAATTAATTGAACAAAAAAAATCTTTTATATTAAATCTATGATTTATTATGGGGTATAAAACTTGCAGGAAACAAATTATGGAAATGTGCCAACAGAAGAGTTGTTGAGAGAAGGCATGAGATTTGATTTTGAAAGAATGTGTATCATTCAAGACTTAATTATTTCTATGGTACGTCGCTTTTCAATTTACATTCATGTATATTATTTATTTCAATTTCCATTATTCTCACCAATGTAGATACACTCATTACACTTTATTTTTATTTTTGTAAATGGAACTTAAAGAATGTAACATCCCGCTCTGGCGCACTGAGAAAACTTATTCTTTGAGGACACTTGCTCACAAGTGATCCGAACTATTATGATATTAAAACATTTGTCCTTGATTATGATGTGTTATGGTAGATGACATGATGTTTTACTGCTTTGACATAGACAGGTGTTATTGACTCGGTTTTATTGAGTGTGTAGGGTTGTGGGCCTTGAGGATGTAGAGGCATTGATGGAACCCCTTGGACTCCAGATTGAGTCAGGGAGTGTGCTATTTGGGTTGATTTATTTACTGTGATATTACATTGATTTGATGATATGATGTGGACATGTTCTGACACGATTGTTGATGATGCAGACTGACGATAGCTTGCTGACCAGACTCACATATGGAGTAAAGGGGCCACACATGATTACCAGAGAGGTTGAGGGAGAGGTGTGGACAACAGCCCTGCCACAACCTACTAGCACTCCCGTCGTGGCTCAAACTGTAGGTTAACGATTACCTAGTTCGAGAGGATCCACGATGCCGTGAGGGCAGACTGCGACGGTCGCTCACGATGATTCTAAGGGGCACACAATAAGGCGGGGGCCTTATTCCTTAGAAGCCCTTAGTCTCCCACAAGTTCACCTGGCGGAGTATTGACTCCAGGGGTTATTGATGTCTACCAATCAGTGAAGAGGCGAGTGGCACCCTTGGAGCACGTGGTGCATCCTGAAGGGCACGTCGCGCAAAAGAAACAAAAGAGGTGAGTGGCACCCTTGGAGCACGTGGTGCCTCCTGAAGGGCACGTCACGCAAAAGAAACAAACAAGGCAAGTGGCACCCTTGGAGCACATGGTGCGTCCTGAAGGGCATGTCACATTGATGATGATGAAGGAACAAACCTAGATGGCCCTAAGACATTTAACACATTAAGAAATTAAAAAAAAACAACTCCCATAAATAAATGTCGCCCAGTTCATAATATAAGTTCTAAGTTTAAAACTTCTCTAGGGGTAAAATTTTGTCTACCCTTAAGAAAAATACCTTATAAAAATAAAATTAAAATTAAACTAAGAACCACTTAAGTAATAGTTTTGTCTTCATAAAATTTTGGGGTAAAATGAAGAGAATAAGAATTTAATTAAAATTAGTGGATTTAAAATTGTAAAGAAGAATTTAATTGTTTAACTTGTGAAAGTGTAAAAGATATTAAATTATTAATAAAAAGGAAAAGAGGTTAATTTGCGCAACTGCCATTTTGGCTCTAATAAAAAGGGGAAAGAAGGGAATAATAAAAATTAGGAAACTAAGGAATGGAGGAAACATAATAAGGGAAAGAAAGGAACTTATGGTAAAAAGCGAGGTCAACTTAGTAACGATTCTGCAATAAAGAACCTTATAATTTGAACTAAATTAGCAACATCATTTTAGGGAAAGTATTTAAAACCTGTAAGGGAATCTAGGGACACCTAAGAGTAAAAATAGGAGAACTCTAGGTGGGTGAGGGAAATGAGACAATTTAATAAATTAAAGAAAATAGTTAATGGAGAACCGTGGGGGGTGAATGACACTTGTACGAAGGAGATTTTTAGAAGATTTTTATTTAAAACTTAAATTTAATGAGATTTGAGGAAAGTTTGGAAGTTCTAAAACTCTATAAAAGAGAGGAAGGAGAAGGAAGAAGGGGAGCGGTTGTTAGCGTAACGTTACGCTGTTGGATTTGTGACTTGACTGATTACTTGTGGGGAGTTGGGATTTCCATCTCGGATAGGAGTGGTAGCTCGGCCTTGCGAGGTGAGCTGGGAGCTAGACGTACCATCTGGATAGTGTGTGGCCCCTTTGCGGCTCGGGGGGCTAAGGGGGAAGCAGAGTACCCCTAGCGTTGACTGAGAGGTATCGGTGAGGTCTCGACGGTCAGCGAGCAGAGCGACACGGAGCGCGTGGACGTCATTCAAGGCAGGCAATAAGGCAAAGGTATGCTCATGATTTTGTGGAATAGAATGCACTAGGTATTTATGCTTGGATCTGATTGAGAATAATAAATGATGATGGCATGCTTACACATAGTATTATCTCGTTTTCATTCATGTTTAGAACTCGCTGGACATTTCTACATATTCCTTCTTGTCTGCATTTTACTACCTTGAAATTTAATTGATGGCGAAGCTCTTATCTCTGCGTTCTTATTTTGATGATTAAACCCGCACTGTGTTGTATCACCTCACTCGCAACTTAACCCCGTGACTGTTGATGGCCCCTTTTTCTCTGAATTTTTGTCTCTACACAGTAGTAATGGATGATTTGGTTTGAGCTTTTGCCCATTCGTTGAATGCCCAAAACTATATGGTCTGTGTTCTGGTTGGGGTTCTACTTTTCCTTGGTTGGGATCCTTGCTTCTGCGTGACTCTTAGTGGTTGTATTTCCCCGGACGTTTTATATCTGCATTTAAAAATTTGGATGGTAGTTATACAGTCTTGACACTCACTATTAGTTAAATGCATTGTTGTATATATATTTGGGGGTGTTTCAGTGGCGAATTCGTCGGCGTCCGATATTTACTTATTACCTCTGCCCTTTTGATAATAAAAAAAATCGAACTGGTAGTAGAGGAATGGATTGACTTGAAGTCACCATGTTGGAAGTTGAAGATTTGACAGTGTCCTGTGTCAAGCTTACGTAACGGGAGAGGTATTATGTAACGAACTGCCTCGTTATGACAACCATTCTAGTAACAGGTGCAAATTTTTTTTTGTGTTTAAGGTGTGTGCGCGCGTGTAGAAGTAACAACACACTTGACTCTACGTCACCACTCGACGACCAACAAGACGCAACCACGCCAAAAGTAAAAACTGACCACCCGCCCGTCCTACCCTGCAAGGTTAGGACCTCCAAGACACATAATCAACGCTCAAGCCCAGGTTCCCATCGATTTTAACCATTTAAGGTCTCAGGGCTGGCGAATGTTCTGAGGAACATGGAGGTGTCTACATCCCGCCCGACACAAGCAGACCAAGCAACCAACTGAATAAAATCAAGTACGACATAAATAAGAAGTACGACTGCACCCCTTATGGAAGGCGCGTGACAAGGAATCTGACAACGAACACTCAAGTCCAACATTATCTAAAGAACAACCACCCCGGTATACTAACTTGGGGTAACTATGCTACGTCGTTCCAGGTTATTGCACCATGTAGGTTATTAACAATAAACAAGGGTTATAATAACTCTGTCATGAAACATTAACCATGTATCATTTATGTCATAGTTCGGACCATGATTTTACAATTTATACCTCTTATATGCTAACACCCGCTAATTTGATAATGACCTTACAAGATTAATTCATTCACTAAGGTCCAATAGTAACGCACAAAAATGACATCATACCTAGGAAATATCAATTGGAAAACAACAACTTACTCCATAAATTAAAATGGCAATCTAAATAAAAAGGGTAAAATGTCAAAGGTTAAAAAGGGCAATATTGAATATGACAACTACCAATGCTTCAGATCTCAATAGTTAAGGATAATAATTAATTAAGAAGGTCACTACATGGTGTAATAATTTAAGACTCCTTTACCCCCATAAGGTGCAGCCACTAACTAGTACCAAGGAGTTCCTTCTTGATTGAAGGTATAACAATCCCTACTTTATTGAATGTTTAAAGAAATTCTTATTATATTGAATACATCATTAAGCAATTGCAAAGGGTAAATAAACATCTATTGGGTTACTCACATGAACAAGGCAATCTCAATGCATTTACTTCAGGATAAGGAACGGTGATCTCATAATTATTAAGCAATCTTCTTCCAACTGTTATAAATGTAATCTACTTCTATATTTATAAATGCAACTCTATCCAGCTGGCCTTAACTGTACATAAATAAAATTCAATCCCTTTTATCCCGAATCAGTTGCCCCAAGGTCGTGGATTTTTCTTTTAACCGTTGGGCATGTGTGAACGAATATGATAAAGTTATCATTGGAGTATAAAATGATTAATAAATTGTTTAAAATGTATATTTGAAATTATGAAATTCACATACACGTGAATTTGCATATTTTTATTGTGGAGTTTTATATTCATTAGTTTAATGGGTTACTCAGAGTTTTGTATTCATTAGTTTGTATTCATTAGTAACTCTGTCCAGCTGGCCTTAAACTGTACTCATGTTGGTCATCCCCCAATCGTTTAAACAAAGCAAAAATAGGAAACCCCTACAGGTATTAACATAACGATCAAATTTTAACTATGGGTGCGCATTAAATACTCCATTAAGGATGCAATGGGAAAAAAGGGGGAAATCACTATAACTAAGGACGCAACGTCATACAAATGCTTTTCTGGTGTCAAGGTTCCTTCATTATGCATTTACCTTGCTAGTGCTTTAGATCCTCCTTAATTTCACATTTTAAAATGCCAGGGCAGCTATAAATATTTAAGGACTCGGTTTTAAATTGTATTACCTGCATGCGCGCGATGATATTCGACTTTGGTTATATTTACATAGACATGATATATATGTAAATTAAACTGTCATTTAAAACTTTCAGTTAACTGGGCAAATTAACTACCATTTACAATCTGGAAATTCTGACATATCATTTAACTATCATTTAAACTTTCAGTTTATCTGTGCAATTTAACTATCATTTACAACCGGGAAATTCTGACATATTATTTAACTATCAATTAAACTTCCAATTTAACTGTGCAATTTAACTATCATTTACAACGCATTGATTTGTACAGACGCCTGGAAACTATGAGGAGAAGACCAACGAATAGCTGAGCAATTACCCTATTCAACAGTATCGCAATAAATGCAAAAAAAAACAACGCCCAAGATATATGATCAACCACCATTGAAAGATTTGCTCATTGTGGGTGTTAAATACGCCCAATACAATTGCAAAACGCTCAAATACAGATGCCAAAACGTCCAAAATACAGTGGCAACAAAAAAAAGCCCTAAATGATTGTTGCAACACGCCCAACACAGTTTGCCAAAAACGCCCCATACCACAGTATACAGAACAAATAAAGATGCTCACAGTGTAAGTTAAAAACGCCCAAAATGACTGTTACAAAAACGCGCAACACAGTTTGCCAAAAACGCCCCATACCACAGTATACAGAACGAATAAAGATGCTCACGGGTAAGTTAAAAACGCCCAAACGACTGTAAAAAAAACGCCCAAGATACCGGCAAAACGCAGGACAATAAAACATTTAAACGCTGATAAACACAACGCCCCATATCTCGGTAAAACGTAGAACAATAAAGTATTTTAGACGCATGTCAATACGCCCCAAATGTCAGCAAAAACACAGAGCATTAAGGCATTTAAAACATAGATCATTCCAGAGTACAACGATGTCAAATTCGACAAATTTCAGCAGGCAAGTGATAACCTTATAGACAATGTTCAGATGCAACTGTTTGTACCAACATCAATTCCAGCAATTTCCAGGAGACAAGTGGTAACCATACAGACAATATCCAGAATGCGAATGGTAGTAATTACATACAATTTCCAGAATACTATAATATCAATAACATTAAATTTGCCGAAGATAAAATGCATTATACTTCACCAATTAAAATCATACCGTTGCCTTTCGCCTTCCTCAGACGACGTCCCGCGCTCTGTGTCGCGTCCCGCGCTCCGTGCCGCGTCCCGCTCGCCGACCGTAGAAGGCTCACCGGTACCTCCCAGCCTAACGCTAGGGGTACTCTGCTTCCCCCTTAGCCCCCCGAGCCGCAAAGGGGCCACACAAGAACCAGAGATAAGACTAGTGTCTCAACTCGCCTCCACGGCTGAGCTACCACTCCAACACAGTTGAGATAAACCCAACTCCTCACAAGAAATCCGTCAAGCCACAATTCGGCAGCGTAACGTTACGCTCACCGTTCCCCTTTCTTCCTTCTTTTCCCCTTCCTTTATAGAAAAATGAGACCCACCTACTTTCCTAAATTATTATTAAATAAAAATTTTAATGACAAACCTCTAAACATTCTCCGCCGTCCAAGTGTCACTCATCCCTAGGGTTCTCCAAAAATTAATTTCTTTTTAATAATTAAAAGACTAAATTCCCTCACTCCCCCAAAATCGCTCCTTAAATTACTCCTAGGGTTCCTAGATCCCCTCTCATGCTTTT
>ML787932.1:164414-186006 GCA_009831015.1 Picea engelmannii | reverse complement strand
TCTCCTTTTTTCATGTTTTTATGGGAACTTGATATTATATGTATAATATATGTATATTTTTCCTAGTGTAATAGAGGAAAAAACGAGTAGAGTAGATTCCAAAAAACAATCCATGAGAGGATTATTTCTCATGGCCATTTTCTAATTAATGGTCCAACTTTCAACAAAACCCGTATTTTCCCATTTCGAAGAAGATACAGGGGTAGATACACGCAAAAAACGGTTTTTATTTCTAGTTTTCTACGGTGAACTCTTACCATATTGGGTTTGTAAAGCCTATACTTATCTACATCAACCAACATCTCATTTTTCACTTTGGTTGTTATTGAAAAACAACTTTTTAATAGAAGTGAAGGAAGCGACGTTACAACGAATTATTGAAAAACAATATTTAAAATCTATGAAGGATTTAATTGCCAAATGAAGTAAGGAAGGAAAAAGAGAAAGCAGTTAAAAAGGAGAAAAATATTTTAATGAAGAGAAAGAGATGTTAGTCTTTTTATAAGGCATTAAGAAGTTGTTGGAAGTTGATATATTATTCTTTACAAAGATGAAAATATTTCTTGCCTTAAGATTTAGAATCAAGGCTTCATCAAGGAAATTAAAGATCTTGAAAATGTTAAAGAAGATCTCCAATATTAAATTCTATATCCTACAATGTAAATTATAAGAACACAACAACAAGGCAAATAAATTCAAAAAACAACTACAAGCATATTGCGCACACACAACAAACTCCCAATTTACTTCTCTTACTGTCTCCCTAAGATAAGAAATTGGACCCCCCTTTAAATTTTCCTATTAGAACCCTCTCTCTCTCTCTCTCTCTCATGCAAATGGCCCCATCCAAGTTTTCCTCCCGCTCTCCTCGTTTTACCATTCCTAGTTCCTCCTTAGAACACGTCGACACGTCGATCCTTACTTCAACAAGTTCGCTCTCCTTGTGTCGATACATAGTGTATTGACGAGCGCATCATTTCCTCCACCTACACATTGAAGCGCCAATGATTTATTTTCCAATACATCATTTGTCTTCCTTCGAACTTGGCTGATGTGTAGGGGTGCCTCCGCTAAACCTCACTGACACACGTCTTTCTCACCGACGAAGTCGTGTGATCAACGTCGGCACATCGGTGATGTCCACACGATTATCTTCGTCGCGCGTAGGCCTTTTATCGGATAACTTCCTCCCACTCTCGTCGATGCATCGCATATTGACAACGCTCTTCCCTTTCGCTTCGATACACTACATATCGATGAGGTTTGTTCCTCCCTCGTTGATACACTACTTGTTGACAAGTCTCCCTCTCCTGTCGCCAATGCACCAACAAAAAGATGTCAACCCCTCATAATCTCCAAGCGCATCAATGATGACCTTCTTCCTCTCACCAACGCTGACTCGGTCAGCAAGGCCCACCTTTGTCTTTAGGCCTATCTTACCCTCATCCAGCTTGGATCCTTCTTTCTATGCTTGTTAGTTAGTATCCTAACGTTTCAAATGACTAAGCTCTCCATGCCTAATTATATCGTTGGCCATTGATTATGTATCGTACATGACCTACTTCATGACCACATTCGTAATCGAGTTTGCCTATGTTGTTTGTAACTCACATTCACGTATTGTACCAGCTCATTCACTTTGTACCTTTTGATTTTATGGCTAAAACATGGTCATGCAAGTGCCATCCAACTTCAGATGAGTTAACCACAACACCTATCTCTCTAAAATGCACCACAGAGGAAATTTGGTCCTTTCAACTCCCAGACAGTACTAAGTGCTCTTAACATCAGTTGGTTGTTTTTGTCGGTTTATAATTCTATGCTACTGAGATATAACCTCAGTTTCAATGGATAAACTAAGAGCCTATATATCATAGATGGCACAGAAACTTACAGAATTGAATTTGGGAAAAACAACATTGAATGTGAGACCCAGACTTTCATTAAAAAACACCTATATATCATAGATGGCACAGAAACTTACAGAATTGAATTTGGGAAAAACAACATTGAATGTGAGACCGAGACTTTCATTAAAAAACACCTTTTAGAGCAATTTTTTGGCGTCCGTCAAAATAAAATTTTTTCCCGAACACAGGCCAATCAAATGATTTCTACAATTGCGATTCCAATGCAACTCACGGAATTGAAATCCGACATTTGAAAGTGCTAGAACGAATCACCTAGGCTTTCTCACTCGAACTGGTCGCATTGGTCTTTACACTAATGAATGTTGTATGGCAAGAGTAATTGGCTCTCCGGGAGAGCCTCTTCACGTACTTCACAGCGCAAAAAATATGACACTCCAATTCTATGTCATATGGGCAAGGCATCATTCTTTGAATCCTCCAACAATGATGTTGGCATAGGTTTACTATGGTTCTCGCCTACGCAAAAAGTTGCTCCGGGCAAATATTGGTTTCATTATAAGTTATTTTAAATTTTAATATATTAATTTTGAATGATTTTATTTTATTTAAAATATAAATTATTCAAACTTAATATTTACAAAAAGAATTAACCATCAACAAAGTTAACATTGAGGTAGATGAGACCATTGGAACATTTAACAAAAAGTATACCCAAGCTTATCAAAGATATTGAATGAAACTTTACTGAATGTCCGCGGAGGAGATAGAAGAAATCATTATGAAGTCATCGGAGGATATGCAACCAAGTCCTTCGAAGTAATCGGTAAGGTTGACAGGAACTACTCTTAGCTCATCGAAGATCTTGAAACAAAGTTCTTCGAAGTCGTCGGAGAACTTGAGAAAAACTACTCTGAGGTCCATCGACAAAGGTGAGAAGAACTTCATCGATGTTCATTGGGGAAGTTAAAGGGAGATTCTTTGAAGCCATCGAAGATATTGCGAATAACTTCGTCAATTTCCATCTACAGTCTTGAGAAGAAATTTGTCGACGTCCATCAGTAACCATAAGGACATGACATTAAATTTGATGTGAAATGGAAGCCGCATGAAGAGTTAGTTCAACCAACGAAGAGGGCAAAATTTCACTAAGCAAGAGGCGATTTTACCACAGATTTAACGCCAATTTGAAAAAATGAACATATATTCTCTATTCTGGGCGGATTCGTGACTCACCCATTATCATGTTTTCACAAAACGATGGGGGGTTTTCACACCTGTAACCATTCGTCGAACTAAGCCATCCGTACCAAAACCAAAAAGTGGTAAACCTACCAAGAATCACGATTTTTTTTTTTGTAAGTAACCATAAATCTGTGGTTTGAGGAAATACCAAGCGTTGAGTCATGGTTTGGGATAGAACCTTAAGCTCTGCAAAACCAACGATTGGGAACTCCTATGGGGCGTTTAATATGTTAGTATCGTGACCTCCTTCTGGGTGTATCTCTCTCTCCAACAAAACCAACAACATTCAAGTGTAATGTCAGAAAAGATTGAATTAATAGAATTACCGAACCACATTCTCAGCTGTTGTCAACAATGTTATCATTCAACCCATGGTTTTTCCCAAGGAATAATCGAACAAAGTTTTGGTTCGAGGAGATCAACAAACGATACTTGGCATCTTGTACCTCTTCCCAAAAGGAAGAAAAGTTGCCATATGTAAATGCCTGTATAGAACTAGGTATGCATCATATGGAAGTATTGAAAGACACAAGGCTTGATTAGTTGCCAACAGATTTTCTCAAGTTGAAAGTATTGACTATATTGAAACCTTTAACCCCCATAGCCAAAATAAATTTTGTATTCCTTATTCTAGCCCTTGTTGCCTCACATAAATGGGAAATCCATCCAGTTAGATGTTAAATATTCCTTCTTGCATGGATATTTGAAAAAATGAATTCACATGGAAGAACCTCTTAGCTATGTTTAGAATGCCTCCAACTTTGTCCCTCTCCTTAATAAATCTTTCTATGGTATTAAGCAAGCTCCTTGGGCTTAGTATGCTAAAGTGGATAATTTTCTTCTTGACACCACCTTTTCTAGATGTTATTATGACCCCAATGTCTCAGCCAAGAAAATAGTTAACCATCTCATACCTCTTGTTCTTTATATTGATGAAATTATTCTCACTAGTGGTAACCCCAAACTTTTAAACCATGTGAAATATAGCCTTAAGAATAAATTTGAAATGATAGACTTAGTATATTTGCATTATTTCCTTAGCCTTAAAGTATTGTAAACCAAGGAAGGAATTTATCTTTCCTAGTCTAAGTATGCATGTGACCGTCCGAGCCACTTTCACATGGAAGAAGTAAACCAACCCCATCTCCTTTCCAGTTTGGAGTCAAACTTGCTCCCACATGTTCTACACTTGAACTAGATGCCACTTTATGTCTTCAGTTAGTTGGTATCCTTTTGTATTTGATTTATACTTGTCCTAATATTTCCTTTGATGTTGATATTGTTGCCTGGTATATGAAAACACCCCATGAGAGCCATTGAAAAGCAACAAAAAGGACATTTCAGTATATCCAAGGTATAATTCACTCTAGGATACATTACAGTTCAAGGGGGACTCGTTTATTGGTTGGTTTCACTAATTTTGATTGGGCTAGCAACCTTGATGATCGAAAGTCTATAGATTTTAACCTTGTACAATTAATTACTGCAAATGGATTATTAATAAAAGCAGAAAAGATACAATGGCATACACACACATTACACATAGATTTTTACCCTGGAAACCCAAACCAGGAAAACAAACAACTTGTTTAGAGCTACACCTCTAATTCTTTATTCATCATCTATCTTCATTATTTACAATACAATATATATATGATCCCACGAAATCCAAAACCCCTAATCCATGACCCAGATTAGTTAACAACCCTAATTCCTTAATCGAAATTAGAAAACCATCAACAAAAACCATGTGTTAAAAAATCGCTAAAAAATGAACGCAAAAAACACCAAAAAAATGTTTTTGGATGCTCTGGCCCCTGTGATACCCCGGGCATGGAGGGTTGCGCCCCTCTGCGTGCCCGAAACAACACAACGTGTGGGATTGGTCATGCAAAGAATATAACACATACCCAACAATCTCCCACTTGTTGTTTTCTTTGCATACAATGGGTCACATGATTACATAGTCAACAATTCAGGGCAACAATGCCCATTGTTTCTCTACACCAAGAGAAATTCTCAGTGCTCATGGACTTTGTCAATGAATCTACAACATTCTTCAAAGTGTCCACCTTCATCGACAACATCTTCTTACAGTCTTCAACCATGTCTCTCACAAAGTGATGTTGAGCATCAATATGCTTTGTCTTTGAATGATAAGTCAAGTTCTTTTCTAGGAATATTGCACTTTTACTGTCACAATCTATCCTTACAACTTGTTGTACCAACCCAATACCTCAACACAACCTTTGTAACCATGCTACTTCATTTCTTGCATGAGTGGTTTCCATGTATTCAACTTTTGTACTTAAGAGTACCACTATAGACTGTTTTTTTCTCAACCAACTGATTGCTCCTCCAAACAAGTTAAACACATACATACTTGTATATCTTCTATGATCCATATCTCCAACCCAGACTGGATAAAAAAAACCCATGTATGTCCAACACTTTTTCCATTCATAGTCTTCTTTGGTAGCACAATCCATAACTAGTAGTACCACACAAATACATGAAAACCCTCTTTACTGAGGTCCAATGCTCCTTCCCTAGTTTTGACATATACCTGCTCAAAACTCCCACTGCATGTGCAATGTCTGGTCAAGTATATACCATTGCATACATCAAATTTCCAACCACACTAGCATACAGAACATGAGACATGTCCTCTTCCTCTTCTTATGTCTTGGAACACTGATCTGCAAATAAATTTACATCCATATGAATAGGAACCTCGATCGGTTTACATTTCTAAATATTAAACCTCTACAATATTGTCTTGACATATTTCCTCTAATTTAACTAGAGTTTCATGTTTTCTTGATCTCTTTTAATTTTTACGCCCAAAATGAAATTTGCGACACCAAAATCCTTCATGTCAAATTTAGAGGACAACTGAGTTTTAACATCTTGGATAATCTCCTTGTCGTTTCCTATCAACAACATATCATCCACATACAAGACCAAATAAACAAGATTATCACCGATTAATTTGAAATACACACAATTATCATCTTTTCTCCTTCTGAAGCCAAGTCCCAACATATAAGTTTCAAATTTTTGATACCACATCCTTGGTGATTGTGTTAACCCATACAGGGGCTTTTTCAGCCTACATACCAACTCTTTCTTTCCCTTCATTACAAAGCCTTTTGGTTGCTTCACGTAGATTTCTTCTTCCAGATCCCCATGTAGGAATGTTGTTTTCACATCCATTTTCTCTACTTCAAAATCAAAAGCAACAACAACAAATAAAATAAATCTAATAGAAGTCAACTTGGCAACAAGAGAAAAAATTTCACCAAAGTCAATTCCCTCTACCTAGGAATAACCTTTTGCTAGTAGATGAGCTTTGTATTTCTCCATTTTTCCTTCTGCATTCAACTTCTTCTCAAACACCCATTTACTGCCAATGGGATTTCTTATAGTTGGCAACTCCACTAGATCCCAAACCTCATTCTTGTCTAGTGCTACCATTTCTTCCACCATGGCCTTTTTCCAAAGTTTGTCATCCTTTGAATCCACTGCCTCTCTAACAGATCTAGGATTACAATTACTAATAAACAAAGCAAAATTTGAATGGAAATCAGGTGGAGTATACCTTTTAGGCTGCCTTCTTTCTCAAACTGATCCCCTCAATACTAGAGTATGAGGCTCTTCTTCTCCTGATTCTTTCTCTTCCCTATAGTTTGATTCATTATCCTTCAATTCAAACTCTATTTTCTTCGGTTCCTCTTCCCTTGGTAGGAATTCTTGCTTGAAAGATCTTTGGTTTCTCTAAATACCACATCTCGGTTATACACTACCTTCTTAGTTTCTAAGTTCCAAAGCTTATAACCTTTCATACCATCTTTATAACCAATAAAGATACAATTTTAAGCCTTTTTTTTTTTATCTAGCTTACTCATTTTTTCCTTTGGAATGTGAACATAGGCATCACAACCAAATACACTGAGATGTGTAAGAGAGGGGTTTTTACCAGTCCATACCTCGTGTAGAGTCTTGTCATTCAATTTTGATGAGGGTGATCGATTGACCATGTAACATGCAATACCCACTTCCTCTACCCATAATTATTGTCCTAACCCGACACCACTAAGCACACACCTTGATTTTTCCATCAACGTTCTATTCATCCTTTATGTAACTCCATTATGATGAGGTGTGTATAGAGTATTTTTCTGCCTTGCTATACCACACTTCTTACACAATTCATCGAATTCATTTCTGCATATTTCTCCACCATTATCTGTCATTGACACCTTAATTCTCTTCTATTTCTGATTCTCCATAAGAGCCTTAAACTTTTTGAATTTGTCAAAGACTTCATATTTCTTCTCGAGGAAATAAATCTATGCATTCCTCGAGAATTCATCTATAAAGGAGACATAGTACACAGATTTTCCTAGTGATGGAATCGACACAGGTCCAAACACATAATTGTGCACTAATTGTAAAATCCCCTCTACTCTCGTAGCACTAGAGGAGAATATAACACGATTTTGTTTCCCATATAAACAATGTTCACAGAAATCAAAATCCAAAGAGCAATTGGCCATGCCTTCAACCATACCTTTAGCATGTATTACACAAAGGCCCTTCTCTCCAAAATGCCCTAGTCTTTGATGCCAAAACATAGTCTTTACTCTAGCAACTGTAGGAGTTTTTTCTTCTTCAACTCTAATCTCAAGAATAAAGGAACTATTGCACCCATCACTAATAATGTTTCCCTACAACTTATACAAAGTTCCAACCCAAACTCCCTTTAAAAACACCATTGCTCCTCGAACCATCCTGTAGGTTCCCTTTTCAAACACTATTTTTACCCCTGCATCGTCCATCTTGCCTACATAAATCAAATTTCTAGCCAATCCTGAGATGTGTAGAACACTAGGGAGTGTTCTAATCCTTCCATCCATGAGCTTCAACTTTACTTTTCCTTGTCCTACGATTTTGGATTTCAAGTCATCTCCTAGAAAAAATGTCACCTCCATCAAACCTTTCATATTCACAGAACCACTCCCTGTGAGGAGTCATGTGAAAGGATGCACATGATTCGACTAGCCATGCCTCATGATCTGCATAGGTGCTTGAATAAGCCAAGTACACATCCCCTCCTTCGTCTGCAGAGACTTTTGCTTCTGTAGAAGGAGCATCATGGGATCCCTTCCATCTCTCAACACTTTTGGATCTACATTGTTTCGTGTAATGCCCTTATTTTCCACATCTCCAGCATACCTTTACAAATTTTTCGAGACATATAGATGTTCCCCTAGATTTAGATCTCCTAGTTGAGGAGTTAGATCTATTTCTTTCCTAGGAGCATCTTACAAATAAGGCATTTGTTCTCTGTCCTTTCATGTTCTTCCACCTCATTTCCTCAGAACAACGATGAGACCACATCATCGAAGCTTAAAGTAGTTGCATTACTACCTATGGCCACAACCAGACTATCCCACGAGTCTGGTAAAGAGCACAATAAACCAATACACTTATATTCAACATAAATCTTAATACCAACGAATAATAGTTGACTTACCACATTATTGAAGGCATTTAGATGCTCTGTCGCCAAGTCTCAATCTTTCATCCTCAGGTTGTACAACTTTTTCCGCATGAACAATTTGTTTACCAGGGACTTTGACTGGTACAAATCCCCTAACGTATCCCATAATGCATTGTTTGTAGCTTCCTCTGACACATTCAATAATACTGAATCTGAGAGACACAACCAGATTCTGCTCTTCGCCTTCCGATCCAACTTTGCCTAGTCTTATGTTGACATTCTTGTAGGTGCAGTACCTAGATCCATAATGATCCACTGATCTTTGTCCACCAATAGATCTTCCATCTTGAGCTTACACAACTCAAAATGTTTCCCATTAAATTTTTTGATCTCTACCCTTGAACTACTCGTCATTTCTTTTCACTTGAAGAATCAATACTAAAAAGTTCCTCTTGTAATAAGGTTTATCACAAACCTGATCCAAACCCCTGACCACAAAGGCTCCCCTGTGAAGCCAATAACTACTCTGATACCAAATGTAGATTTTAACCTTGTACAATTAATTGCTATAAATGGATTCTTAATAAAAACATAAAAGATACAATGGCGCGCACACGCACAATACACATAGATTTTTACCCTGGAAACCTAAATTGGGAAAACCAACAACTTGTTTAGAGTCACACCTCTAATTCTTTATTCATCACCTATCTTCATTGTTTACAATATAATATATATGATCTCGCGACATCCAAAACCCCTAATCCATTGACCTGTATCAGTCAACAACCTTAATTCCTTAACCAAAATTAGAAAACCATTGGAAAAAACCATGTGCCAAAAAACCGCTAAAAAATAGACACAAAAACACCAAAAAGTTTTTTTTTAGGGGCTCTGCCCCCTGTGATCCCCCAAATAAGAGGGCTCCACCCCCTTGTGACCCCTTGCATAGGGGGGTTGTGCCCTTTGCTGCAAACCCCCTGCCAGGGGGGGCGCTACCACCCCCCTGTGACCCCCCCCATGCACCTGGCACAACACAACACGTGGGGTTGGCCGTGCAAAGAATATAACACATACCAAACAAAGTCTATTGCAGGTTATGTTTTTAGTCTTGGTTTTGGACCTATCACTTGGGCTTATCAAAAGCAATAAGGTCTTGGACTTTCTTTAGCGGAAGAAGAGTATCGAGAAGCAATTAATGCAAGTTAACAAGCATTGTAGCTTCAATAGATCCTTTCAGAGTTTGGATTCCAGTAGCAACATCCGACCACACTCTAGTGTGACAATGAAAGTGTCATTGAGCTTGCCAAAGATCTAGTTCAACATCAATGCAACAAACACATTGAAATGCACATGCACTTCATCAAAAATAGTATTCAAGATCATGTTCTTAAAGTGCTCTTCTGCTCTATATCAATTTGTAGACATTTTTCACAAAGTCTCTTACAAAAGCGAAGTTTTCCAATCTTTGATTTATGCTAGGAGTTTAAGAAGTTGTCATTAAGGGGGGTTGTGCTGGGCTCTAGTGACTCCTTCTTTCTCCTACTATATCACCTTTGTATATCCTTCAATCATATCCCAAGTTGTTCTTAAGGGGGGATGTTAGGATATTTATATAATTAGGAGTGAGTTAACATCAACCTAGTCTAATGTGTCTTTAGGTAAAGTATGTTTCATTGGTATGCATTTGTAGTTATTTAATCCAATGGTCACGATATGTTCTAAACATAAAGTGATCTGACGGTTCATATTCTCCTTGATACTAACAACTATATTGATCCATTGCTTAACACCCAATTGATCCACAATCTCTATTTAAAGAGCACATAGCCTTCATTTACTAACGATCAATTGTAAGTAACTCATATGCATTTTTTTTTCCTTTTTCACTAATATATTTCCTTAAGTGGTCTGTTGGATGGGGTCGTAGATTGTTTCTCTTTTTAAGTATTTTTAACCATGTAATACATTGGTGTACTGATCTTTGATCTATTTGTGTGGGCAATTGCTTAAGGTATTCGACTTAGGTGGAAATATCATGTTTATCGAACACACACACACATACAAACATATATAATTTCTTGTTACTTTAATGCGTTCTCAAGCAGAGTGATCTCTTATTTAATATATATTAAATAAAAGTCTACCCTATGAGAATGAATCCATAAAATAAGGAGTCAATTATACACACATAATTGGCTAATAGCATACACTAAAGTCCTCTCTACAACCACAAATAAAAAAATGTTCAAAATAGGTAAAAACATTCAAATCAAACACAAAATTTAGAACTAATTAGAACATCATGTTTACCACATCTTGTAAAGAACCATCCACATATACATTACATAAAATCCTTTCCAAAAAATATACCATTTCCAATAAATGAAAACTCCCATAAAAAGCTCCTTGCACATCACACATTAAGAAAGTAATATCAACCCAATAGAAGAAAACTAATGAAAAGGAGGAGGAACAAATTGGAACTTATATACCTCACATTTTTTTACCAATACCCACACAACCAATTAGATGTAAACACAAAGACCAAAAAAACAAGTCCAAACTTCCCATCATGGTTACAAAGGTGACTGATGTGCATCTTTCAAAATAATTTAGAAGATATTAACAAATATAAAATAGATTAATAAACCTCGAGAATAAACCCCCTTCCTCATTTTATTTTTTACCAATACCCACATAACCAACTAATATCCACATAACCAACTAGATATAAAGACAAAGACCAAAAAACTAGTCCTAACTTCCCATAGGGATTACAAAGATGATTACCAATGTCCATCTTTTAAAAAGTTTACAAGGGATTAATAAACCCCGAGAATAAACCCCATAAACCCCTTTTTTAGATCATGGAACCATGAACCTTCCAAAGGAAAAGTTCAAAACCCTTAATTGAGGCTACCAAAGGCAAGAAATACAAGATAAGAGATGTAAAATAAATTTCTTTATCAAAGTTGTTACAAACACATAAAGAAGTAGTACGTAATACACATATTTTTACAATTATAAAAATCTAAAATAAATTATAATTTAATAAAGAAAATTTGATTAAATTTAATCATATTTTCATTTATTTTAATAAATTATTATTATTATTTTTCTTTTTCATATTCAAACATAACATTTTTCACTCATACAATCCCTTCTCTACCTTCCCAATACACATCATGGTTTTGAGCACGCTCACATATATGTGAGCAAGCTCAAAACCATGATGTGAGCCGGCTCACATATATGTGAGCATTATGGTTTTAGACTACCTTCCCAATACACATCATGGTTTTAGACTATTGATTATTGAGATTGAAAAATTAAAAATCTGGTTGCATCACATCCAAAACACATGAGAAAGGAGATTTCAAAATTATTATTGGCTTGGATTACATTATTTTTGGCCTCTTACCATAATATTTTAGATCTACATATAAGAATAGATTCCAAAATTATTATTGACTCATTAAATAGAAAAGGAAAGCTACAAGCAACGACCTTGAAATGTTAGAAGGATATAATCATTGATCTATCCCAGACCTTCAATTAAATCAGTTTTACACATATTTTCAGAAAGCACAATACAAAGATTGATTATCTATCCAAAAAAGCTCTTCTGAAACACACTAGGGTATTGTCCTATTATCACATATTTTCAGAGAGCACAATACAAAGGTTGATTATCTATCCAAAAAAATGGACTTGAGAGCCAAACCCACCGCATTCCTCTATTCTAGCTCATTGCCTGATGTTTTGTCATTTACTGTTTTCACATTTCTTCTATTTCTGCTTGTAGTTTTAGAACTTTCATTTGTATGGAGATGGGCTGTTATTTACTACAACCAATTTTGCTTTTTCATTTGGTGACGGGCTGATATACTACAACCAGATTTGCTTAGTATAGACCTACCTATTTAATGATATAAATAGGGATATTATTCGGGATCTTGGATGAGCATGGCGCATACACTCTATTTAGACACAGAATTGTATCTATTTGGCAATCTCCAAATTTAATACAAGGTGAAAATTTTTATTTGGAAAAAACATCCAAAGCACATGTTAGCAAACTAACAACATAAGTGTCATTTCATCATATTGACTTTACGAACTAAAAGTTTAAAAGCAGATGTTTCCGACCAATACTTTGACTGGTTGTTTTGAAAGAGAGGCATGTTAGGTAGGCACGCCTTAAGGAGTTGGCGCCCTCTTTTGAGGTAGGTTTTTAATATTTTATTCTCATAATATTATTATGGATGGAATTTAAAATTTACAGTCTACTATAGCAGAAATTATGATTTTATTTATTAAAATATTAAAAAGGTGTTGTTTAATTAATTGTTTTATGTTTTGGTTTATTTTGAGAATTTGATAATATAAATTTGTAAGAATAATTTTTTGTTATTTAAATTATATTTTTGAATGCAGAAATGAATTTGATGAATCTAAAAATCATGGAGCACATAATTAACCATTCAAAAATGCAGATCCAACAATTTTTTGCCTGAATTTGAACAAAAATAAACAAAAAATATCATCTAAAAATGACCAAAACTTAGAACAATTAAACTAAGACTTTGTTCAAATTGCAAAGTGAAACATTATATAAACTACAAAGTAAACTATAAATGGTGTGTAGTTAGCATTGAAAACTAAGTACTAATAAAAATTAATAACTTAGTTAAATATTAAACAACATGTTCTTAACCATTAAACCTACTCAAACAACACTATTAATTTAAAATTTTTATCATCAACCATAACACTTCAAAATTTTCATATCATTAATAAAATATAATATAATACTTCAAAATTTTCATATCATTAATAAAATATGGTATAACACTTCAAAATTTCCAAACATACCATTCTATATAAGATACCACTTACAACCAAGCTACACAATTGAAGGTTTTAACCATACATCAATGGTAAGATTCAAGAGTGTCAAAACTATTTTATAGAGAGTACTAAAACTATTTTATATTATAATAAGTGTGAATGTTTTTGTTGAAGTGATAAATATGAATTTATACTTAAAAATTAATGTGAATGTTTTTGTTGAAGTTATCAATATGAATTTATCACTTAAAAATGAATTTATTATTTAAAGAATTAATATTGTATAGATTGAAGTGGGTTATTTTTTTTTGGATTTTTTTCAGTTTTTGTTAAAAACTAGTTAGAAATTTAGAAAGCATTAGTTTATGATATGATTTTTCGGGATGATTTTTTCTAGAAACATTAGATCCATAAATTTAAATTAGTTCTATATCATAAATATATATCTCAATTTGTTTTTAATAATGAAAAAAAAAAACTTATATTAGTGAATATAACAAGTCTTTTACAATAATTTGTCTGCTGGAAAAACATTTTAATTCTCTTTTACATCATCAAAACTAGAGTAATAAGTACTGTCCACAAAACAGATTCTTCATCATATCTGTAACTATAGGAGTGGGTTAACTGGCGAGCAATCTTCCTTCTCTAGTTACATTTCCTACAGATTTTCCAACTGCCAGTTTTTAAATTTTCGATCAATCCAGAACTTTGATCGATTTTTTGAGTATCTGGTTGGTTTAAAATGGGACAAAATCCCTAAAGTAAAATTCTGAAATACACAAAACTTTGATCCATACTAAACTCAGACTATCCTTGAAAATCTAACCAAATTCAAACCCAAAAATTTACATGAAAAACTGATCTTTTTGCTCCCTAATTAGCTTACCCCGGTAAGTAACTATAATTGCAGTTCACAAAAATATAAATCTGTTTGAGATTACTTCAAAATGCAATTTTTTTTCTTTCTATGTTATCCAACTGATATTTATCAACAATAATGACAAACCTAAATTATTAATGAGACAAGACATGTTGAAATATTTACCATAGGAGCTGGATTGATTTAAAATCAATAATATATATCTCAACCGACCACATTAATCAGTCTACCACGGCGTCCATATTAGTTACTCTTCATCTCACTCAACTGATGTCTGTCAACAGTTATGGCAAGTCTGGAGCAAATTATTAATGAGACAAGACTTTTTACAGGTTCCGTGCATAGATCTGGTGAAACGTTTAATGCCATACATTGGTCATTGGACCGTATGGGTAGCACGTCTGCGCAAATTATTGATGAGATATGAACTTATACGAAAAGTTCGGGAACACCTCACCGTGTTCCGTGCGTAAGTCTGGTGAGATCTTTAATGCCTTACATTGGACAGTCTGGGTAGCTTCTTCTATTTAATGGGAAATCCCCATAGCTTCTGAGCAACTGATCTTTTGATAGTCATCGTTCAAGTAACAAGGAAATTTTGCTGATAATTTAAGTTGGTTTTCTTTGAGAGTGAGAGAGGTGTGAGAAATGGCTGGGACTGTGATGGTGAAGGCGGTGTTTGTAGTTGGGTTTGTTGTCGCAGTGATTAGTGTGTGGGCTGCTGGGAGAGTCGAAGGTGCAGTAACATGCAACCAAGTGGTGACTGCCATGACTCCATGCGCAGGATACCTCATAGGAAATGCAGCCACCCCTGCTCCGGCCTGCTGCCCTTCGATTCGTCAGCTGGATTCACAAGTGAAAGCCACCCCTGATAGGCAGTCTGTCTGTAACTGCCTCAANGTGGTGACTGCCATGACTCCATGCGCAGGATACCTCATAGGAAATGCAGCCACCCCTGCTCCGGCCTGCTGCCCTTCGATTCGTCAGCTGGATTCACAAGTGAAAGCCACCCCTGATAGGCAGTCTGTCTGTAACTGCCTCAAGACCCAAGCTAAGTCATATGGGGTGAAGCTGGCGAAGGCTGTCAATCTCCCAGGTCTCTGCAAGGTTACTGACCTCAACGTGCCAGTCAATCCTAACGTCGACTGTTCCAAGTATGCCTACAATCCACTGTCCCTTTTCATTGTTCTTTTGATGTGAACTCGCTGTGGGAGTTCTGTTTTGGTTGTTAGGTTTAACAAATATTGCTCTAGTATATCGTTTTGATTATGGGCTAACGTCTTTATTCTGTTTTTGAAATTGCAGGGTTCATTAATGGGGTCTGATGACGATCAAAACTGGGCTGGTCATGGTAGTGATATGTTTAAGTTAAGATGGAGTCTATAGTTAGACTAGGAACTGATGCTTTTTGTGATTATCGCAGCGACGGGCCGTTTTTTGTATCTCTGTAACTGATTTGAACGCTAGCTTTGTGTGTTCTGGAAGTACATTTAAATAAATAAACGATGATGCCAGCCGGTTTATTATGTCTATCGTTATGTTCCCTACTATTTTATGACAATGAGCCTGAATTTCAGTATATGGGTTAGAACTAAAATGTGCTCTCTTAAGAATATTAAGAGTTTTAAATTTAGGTTATCAATGATCTGTTGCAATGGCACCAGTAAGTTATATGTTACATCAATGAATCGTTTACGTCTTTCTCATTATGTTCACCTTGAACAGCTGTATGTCTTTTCAGTATTCTTTTGAAATTAATATTGGCTTTGAAGAGACAATGAAGCTATTTTTCTTCCTGGGTTCTCGTTCTTATTAATTGCCCTAACTGTCAGCACAAGCCATTTCTTCCCATCGTAAAGAAGATGCGCGTCTCGATCTGATTCAGCGTACGGCTTGTTATAGTTTTCTATATGTGCGTACATGCTGCATTTCATATGTCATCAATGCTGTTTACTTTCCTTCGAATCAGATGTTCCTAGTCCCATTTCAATGGCTGGTTTCAATGATATTGTGACAATCATACTATATTTGAAACAATTAATCAGTTTGTAAGAAATTCTATTTGTAACCACACTATATTAGAGCTTAATAAGTGGATAGTTGGTTGGTTGAACTGTGGTTCTTCTGTAAGTGGAGTGTAAGGTTGAGTTCCAGAATGGAGGTGTTTCTAGCCTTAAAGCTTGAGTGGTAATTGAAACCACGTTATATTAGAGCTTAATAAGTAATTATTTTGTTGGCTGGACTGTGGTTCTTCTGTAAATGGAGTGTTTTTTCATAATCAGATACAAGATTGAGTTCCAGAATGGAGGTGTTTCTGACCTTAAAAAGTTTTGAATGCTATTGGAAACCACGTTATATTATAACTCAGTAAATGATTGTTGGGTTGATTGAACTGTGGTTCTGTTGTAAATGGAGTGGTTTTTAATAATTAGGTACAAGATTGAGTTTAGGGATGGAGGTGTTTCTGGCCAAAGTTTTGAATGCTATTTGAAACCTCCTTATATTAGAGCTAAATAAATGATTATTTGGTTGATTGAACTGTGGTTCTGCTGTAAATGGAGTGATTTTTAATAATTAGGTACAAGATTGAGTTCAAGGACGAAGGTGTTTCTGACCAAAGTTTTGAATGCTATTTGAAACCACGTTATATTAGAGCTAAATAAATGATTATTTGGTTGATTGAACTGTGGTTCTGCTGCAAATGGAGTGTTTTTTTAATAATCAGACGCAAGATTGAGTTCAAGATTGGAGGTGTTTCTGACCGTTCAAGTTTTGAATCCTTGGGGTACTGTGCATTATAATGAACATTCATCGTCTTTGGATTCCAAAACTATTTTGAATGCTGGACATAAATCCCATTTATATTTGAAAGCGTGTGATGTCGAATCTTGAATGCTTGCCGTCACGAAGTTTAATCTATATTCAATAATCCATAATAACAAATGTTTAATTTCAATGAACGAGACTTAGTCTAATGTATGTGGTGAATAGTCTTCTTAAAATAAGTCATTTAATGAGTCCCATTTATATTTTTCTTAAAAAACATTATATTGTTGAAAACATTATAATAAATTTACTTTACCTTCTAATAAGTTTAGTTAAATGGTTTTTTATATAAAAACTTCTATATTAAATTTGGTTAATGGTCTTTTAAAAAAAAAATATACGTGAAGTCTTTTTATAAAAAAATTATATGTGAAGTGGTATAATATGTGAAATTTAACATGAAAATATGCTGGGAAATGCTGGGATTGAGCTTATACAGTTTAGCCATGGCAGGTATCACAGTAAGCATTATACAGGGGGAGAACAATACATTGGCTCTGGCCCAGCAACTGGCATTGGAGGAAACAGGTATTATAGTACACAGTAGCCTAGTAAGTAGTATCTTGCAGGGCCCTTGTTGTCAAGTAGTGTAGAAAGAAATTATTTGGTTAACAATAGTTTTTGGAACAAACAGCCGTCAGCCCTTTTTATTGTAGACTATTATGAGTGTCACCAAATTTTCATGCTGAATAAATTATCTCAAGAGTTATCCCTATTGTGTTTGAGTGTTTGAAGACTTCACATTCAAACTAATTGTTTTTCTGTTTTCTGTTTTTTTGTTTTCAATTTTTTCTCAAGCTTTTTTTGGTCTTTTGATCATCTTTTGATGATGATTGCAAATGGGGTAAACTATTCTATAAAATGACTTTATTCACTGATATCAGTGACAAATTTTCAGGAAATCACTATGTTTTGTTGTTTAAAATCTATTTTTAAGTGTAGAAATAGATTCAGCAGCATCTATTTTTAAATGTAGAAATAGATTCAGCATGCTGACAAAAACCCTTGAGACATTAGGATTATAGGAATAATTACTCAAATAAACTATTCTAACAATTTCTTGTCTGATTTTAGAGAAATGTCTCTAAATATATATCCAAGAAGCTACTGTGTAAGGTCATTTCCAAGAACCTTCAGACTTACTGCATATAATACTCTCACTAGCCTTTTATTCGAAGTTGGCTTGTGGAACCTATCCATAACAAAACCTTTATCTCTTTATTGTTCATAGAGCACCTGTTCAAGTAAATATCTCATCTACTATTTTGCTCTTTTTACCTCTTTTTTCTTTTGCACAATATGTATGACCTTTTAAGCCAACGGTGTTTTCAGTTTGATCAATTTTTTTAAGATATCTTATGAGTTGCACCATAACAGTTTTGTTTCAATAGGAGCAGTCTCCATTTTGCTTAGCATTATATCTGAAGGGACTGAATTTTTAATTTTAAGCTTGACTGTAATAAAGTGTTTTTGAAGAATCTTCTCAATTTGTTTCCACTGTAAATCAGATTTACTACTGGCCTACACTTAACAACCATTAAGAACCAGGGGATCACTAAAAGCCCAAGCATATAAGTAGTTTCTTGCAGGACCCTTACTGTCGAGCATTATAGAAAGAAATTATTTGGCTAACAATATTCTATAGGACAAACAGCTTTACACACTGATTTCTGCATTTCAGCCCTTTTTCTGATAGACTCTATGATGAGCATCTCCAAATTCTCCAGGCCGAATAAATTATTCCAAGAGCTAGCTGTCTCCACTGTGTTTCAAGAGCTGTCCAAATGAAATGTTTTTGTGTTTCCAATTTTCTGGAGGTGCAAAGCATATATATGATTCTTTTCCCAAGCTTTCTTTGGTTTTTTATTGGTCTTTTGATGATTGTAAATAGGGTTAACTATTCTACAAAATGATTTTATATGCCTTCTCTTCCCCAGCTTTCTTTGGTTTTTTATTGGTCTTTTGATGATCGTAAATGGGGTTAACTATTCTACAAAATGATTTTTTCACCGGATTCTAGTGACATAAATCTTCAGGAAATCACTATGTTTGGTTGTTTAAAATCTATTTTTGAATGTAGAAATGGATTCAGCAAGCTGGAAAACCTTTGGGACATTAAGATTATAGGAATAATTACTCAAATCAATAGATCTAACAATTTCTTGTTGGATTTTAGAGAAATATCTCTAAATATATCCCTCTGAAAAAGTCAGTTACTGCATATAATACTCTTCTTTTAATCCAAGCTTGTGGAACCTATCCATAACAAAACCCTTTCTCTTTATTGTTAATAGAGCACCTGTTCAAGCAAATATCCCATTTACTATTTTGCTGTATTCACCCCTTTTTTCTTTTGCACAATATGTATGACCTTTTAAGCCAATGGTGTCTTCAGTTTGCTCAATTGTTTTAAGATATCTTATGAGTTGCACCATAGCAATATGTTTCAATAGGAGCAGCCTCCATTTCAAGAGCATGATATCACAAGGGACTGAATTTTTAATTTTAAGCTTGTTTGTAATAAAGTGTTTTTGAATCTTCTCAATTTGTTTCCACTGTAAATCAGATTTACTACTGGGCCACACTTCACAACCATAGAGAACCACCTTGATCACTAAAAGCCCAAGACTATGCATGTGAATCAATCCAGATCTTATATGATAATATGCTCTGGGCAAATTAAGAGTGCTCTTCAGCTTCAATCCTTTTAACTATCACAAATGTGACAAGTTTTTTCATAAAGGTGATGGGTTTTTTCATTCTTTGGCATTTTGAAGGTTGATTGTTCAATTTCACTATAAAGATCTAATATAGAAATATGTTGGGCAATTTAAAAATTGCTCTTCAGCTTCAATCCTTCCACTATCACAAAGTGGATAGGTTTTTTCATTCCTTAGCAATTTGAAGATTGATTATCCAATTTCACTAAAAAGATCTAATATAGAAATATACTGAACAATTTAAGAGTGCTCTTTAGGTTCAATTTTTATAACTATCACAAAGGTGAGGTTTTTTCATTTCTTGGCATTTTGGAAATTAAGTGTTCAATTTCATTATAAAAATTATGAGATATATTTTTATTCTAACAATATTTATACTAACAAAATTATGAAAATTTTATAATTTTTAAAATCAATAAATTTAATGTTAAAATACATTACATTTTATACACAAATAATGTATATTGTTTTGGATTGAAAATTGTTAAAACATTTTATTAGTTTTAAGATCAACTAAATTTTTAATTAATATTTAATATTAAAATGTAACTTAATGTTAATCCATATTACTAAAATCAATTTAACTAGAATCATTTAAAATGGACCTTAATTTTTTTTGGATATATCCCATCTAACTACGTATCATATATACAGAGTTTACAGAGTTGGCACTAGAATCATTTTAGATGGACCTTAAATTTTTGGTTAGTTGCACTATATATAAGATTAGATGGACCTTAAATTTTTGGTTAGTTGCACTATATATAAGAGGGATTTGATACATCATAGTTGCACTATATATAAGAGGGATTTGATACATCCCATCTAACTACGTATCATATATATAGATTGGATACATTCATCCTAGCTACTTATCATTGGTTTGTTACATAAGTTTTGAAAATAAACTTTTAATAATTACATTTCATAAAGACTTTTAATCTTAGGTAAATTCATCCATGAATTTACTGGGTGGAGGTTACAACCTAATATGCTGTTGGAGGTTACAAGGTTAAATACTAAATGTTAGGTAAATTGAGTAAGCAACGACTTTAGTTTACCTTTTTGTTTCTGTCCTTGAAAAAAGTGCGACCTTCCATTTTTTTTCAATGTTCAAAATAGCCATGGTTTCAAGTTTTTACATTGTGATTTTAATAAATTTTCTATTTCAATTTTTTTTTTTGTTTCCAAAATTTCATTAACTTTTAAATGGATCTTTCCTCTTTTAGATTGTTTCACTTTTCACCAACTTTTATTGTGAGCAATTCCAAGTTCCTTATAAAATGTCATATTAGACTGCTTCACTTTTCACCGACTTTTATTGTGAGATATTCCCAGTTCCCAGTTCCCTTGTAAAATGTCATATAAGGATCCATTAATGCAAAATATTCAACTTTGTAAATATGTCGCAGGTCTCAAATTTCGAGTCTCCCATATGTTTTAGTATCGAAATGCTATTGTTGTGATATAGCATATTTGGTAGGCTTTTGAGAGCTAGAAGTTTGTGTATCTGTGGCTTTATATTAGCTTCGAAAAACTTTGAAGCTGTGATAAGTCGTGGCTTTGAAAAACTATAGAGTAGCAATGTGTTACAGTGTCAGAACTTTAAATGTTGCGGTGTGTTGTAATTTCAAAACTCTCAAATTCATGATGTTTTAGAAACATTTTTAATGATGTTTTTTCACTTGGA
>ML787932.1:124396-149833 GCA_009831015.1 Picea engelmannii | reverse complement strand
CTCAAGATGTGTTGTTTGTAGATGGTCTGAAACATAATCTACTAAGTGTCAGTCAAGTTTGTGACAGAGGATGTGAATTTGTTTTTACTTCTAAAGATTGTAAAATAAAGTCTGTGAACTCAGGACAGTTGGTTGCAAAAGGGATAAGAAAAAAAAACAATGTCTATCTGTTAAAATAAGAAAAAAAAGAATGCCACTTAAGAAAGTATGATGAAAGTTGGCTATGGCATATGAGACTTGGAAATCTAAATTTTAATCATATAATCAAGCTTAGAAACAATGGGGCTGTAAAATATCTTCCAAAGATATCAAAGCCATATGATTATGTTTGTAAACCTTTCCAAATATGAAATCTTACTCGGACATAGTTCAAATATAAAAACATTCCTTCAACAGAAAAACCACTCCAGTTAGTACATATGGATTTATGTGGACCATCAAGGAAAGAAGGTACACGGAAAAAAAACTATTTCATATTGATTATTGATGATTATTCTAGACTAACATGGGTTGCCTTTTTGAAGGAAAATTCTGAAGCATTTGAAAAATTCAAAATGTTTAAGGCTCTGACTGAGAATCAAACAAGGAAAAAGATTGAAGGCAGTAAGGTATGATAGAGGAGGAGAGTTTAGTTCATGGAACTTCAAAGAGTTATGTTGTAAACATGGAATCAAACGAGAATACACTATTCCAAGGACTCCACAACAAAATGGAGTAGTTGAGAGGCATAATAGATCAGTTCAGCAGATGGCAAGATCAACGATGAATGAAAAACATATTGCTCAGACATATTGGGTGGAAGAAATTCATACATCTGTCCATATCCTGAACAAAGCTCATCTCAGGCCACATAGTGACAAGACTTCTTATGAACTATGGTTTGGAAGACCTGCTTTAATCAAACATTTTAAAGTCTTTGGGAGTAAATGTTATATTAAGAACAATAATGAAAATATTGGCAAATATGATGACATGGCTAATGAAGGTATCTTCTTAGGTTGTGCTACAAATAGTAAATGATACAGATGCTACAATAAGAGGCCGCATAAATTGGTTGACTGTATCGACATTAAAGTTGATGAAGAAATTTCAGTATGTAATGTAAACAGTATTGAATCAAGAACAAAAGATATAGTTAAAGTTGAAGATGAACAGGTCCAAGGATCAGAAAGAGAAGAATTTGAATCAGATGAAGACACAAATACTCAGGCTGACACAAATCAATAGAAAGAAACAAAACCACCTCTCATAAGTGTTAGAAAAAATCATCCTGAAAATCATATAATTGAAGATATAAATAAAGGAGTTCAGACAAGAAGGAAATTGATTAAAGACTCAGAACAATCTCAAGTTTCTTTTCTATCTATGATTGAACCTAAATTTTTTTATGAAGCCAACAAGCATGATGATTGGATTAGATCTATTAATGAAGAGCTTAATCAGATTGAGACGAACAATACTTGGGAGCTTGTTCCTAAACCTGAAGATAGTAATGTAATAGGATCCAAATGGGTGTTCAAGAATAAAATGAATGAAAAATGACAAGTTGTTAGGAATAAATCCAGATTAGTCTGTAAAGGGTATGCACAAGTTGAAGGATATGACTTTGATGAAACCTTTGCACCAGTGGAAAGATTGGAAGCCATCATAATGTTTCTTGCATAGTCATGTCATAAAAACTTTAAAGTATATCAGATGGATGTAAAGTTAACATTTCTTAATGGAGATCTAGAGGAAGAAGTATATATGGAGAAACATGAAGGATTCTCACTGACAAATAATCCTAACTATGTCTGCAAGCTGAATAAGGCTTTATATGGACTGAAACAAGCACCACGAGCTTGGTATTATAGACTGGACAAATTTTTACAAGACAAATGGTTCAAGAAAGGTACTGTTGAAAAAAATCTCTACATTAAGTCTGAATGTGATGATTTACTAGTTGTTTTGGTTTATGTAGATGACATTATTTTTGGATGTACTAATGATTATTCTATCCAGTGGTTTGCTAACTCTATGCAAACAGAATTTGAGATGTCCATGATAGGAGAACTGTCATATTTTCTTGGTTTACAAGTATATCAAAGTTCTACAGGAATATTTATCTCTCAAGAAAAATATTTGAAAGAAATGTTGAAGAAGTTTCAGATGGAATATTCTTCCCCTGTTAGTACACCTATGGTGGTCGGTTACAAGCTCAATAAAGATGATATTTCACCTGATGTTGATCAAAGGACATATTGATAAATGATAGGTAGTCTTTTGTACATCACAACATCCCATCCTGATATAATGCAAGTCGTTGGAATGATAGGTCGTTATCAGTCTGCTCCTAAACAAAGTCATTTAGTAGTTGTAACACAGATATTCAAATACTTGAAGGGCACAATGAATTATGGTCTTTGGTATCCTAGAAATCAAAATATTCAGTTAACTGTTTATTCAGATGTTGATTGAGAAAATTGTGTGGATGAGAGTAAGAGCACCAGTGGAGGTGTATTCTTCCTGGGTGAATCGTTAGTATCATGGATTAGTAAGAAGCAGGAATCTATTTCATTGTCAACTACAGAGGCAGAGTACATTGTTGTTACTACTTGTTGCACTCAGATTTTATGGATGATCAAAACTCTTGCAGATTTGAAGGTAAATTATACTGATCCGATTTCAATTCACTGTGATAACACTAGTGCCATTAGTGTCTCCAAGAATCCCGTTCTTCATTCCAAGACTAAGCATATACCAATCAAATATCATTTTCTCAGAGAGCAGGTTACAAACTGAGTTGTTTAGTTGAATTATATTCCTTCCATAGAACATATAGCTGACATCTTTACTAAATCGTTAGCAGCGACCCCTTTTGGATATCTTCGTAAGAAGTTGGGGGTTATATCTTCTTTCGTCTAATCTGTTCACCTTGTCAGGGGGAGTACTTATTGAATATCTGTTATATTTATGGTGAATATCACTCTGGTCCTTCCGTTCATAGTTGCTAGGGGGAGTATGTGCTTGTCGCATATCTGATACCTTCGAAATATACTGCAACAGCTCAGGGGGAGCGTGTTTCTTCTTTGACATTGATGTCAAAGGGGGAGAAAGTGTGGTAATGGTAAGGATATTACACTGGTATAGTTGGATGTTCAGGGGATAGTCCATCTCTTCAGGTTCTTCAAGGGGTTGTCCAACTCTTTAGGTTCTTCAAGGGGTTGCCATCAATGCCAAAGGGGGATATTGTTGACATGTTTACAGACATAAGGCAGAGTATGCATGTTGTCATTGATGGCAAGATTATAAATCAACACGACGATGACGAACAAGAGAAAGTGGAAAGATCAGAAGCGTAAGATCAACAATGATCGTTGGATCACCCATCCCAAATCTTTGATGGCCGTCAAATATGAATTTAAACAGGAGGAGCATGCAGAAGAGGAGAACATATCTTAGGTGTCAGATCTGAGCGTGAGGACCGACCGTTGTTGGATCCAGAAGAACGAGCATGATCTTTAAGTGCAAGGTGAAGCGGGCTTACAAATTCTCGAAATCAGGGGGACCGTTCGATCTGAAGGACACGTGGTAGCAGATGAGGAGTTTCGCAAATTCGTGAATCAGGTGAATAGAGGTGAGTTAACCTCCAACTCCACGAAATGAGAAATCATGATGACAATCCTGGCCGTTGAAGCCAGAGGACACATGGCGAGCGATTGGCATCTCACTGACTTGCAAATTGGAGGAGTCAAAGAAATATGACACAGGAACTCGCGACATGCGAAGTCGCGAAATGATCTAGACCATTGGATCACCAAAGTTCTGGACCGTTGATATGATAAGAAAAGCGCCTGAATGTTTGGCCCGTGGTCATAGGCAAGTTCATGTCGTCGAAGGATGAAGGGAGGAGCTAGCACGTTGCTAAACACCATTTCAGATATCACGACTTGGGAGAGTCGAGAAACCGCATACCAAGATCCCTGAAATCGTGAATCACGAAGGGCTTTATGGATAAGCGCTTGGTCACAACCAGTGGTAACGAGAAGGGAAGGAGCTAGAAGTTAAGCTCCATTTCGGATATTGCGACATGGGAGAGTCGAGATGTCTCATTACAAGAATTCTGAAACGTGAAATCGCGAAATCACTTTCTGTTTAGCGTTCGGTCACAACCAGTGGGCATATGGGATAAACGCGAGACCCTGCAAGTGTAATCCAATGGTGCTGATTAATTGGGAATTTGATCGAAGGGCTACTATTTTCACCTCATTGTTAATTGTTCAGTTACGATTCAATTAGCAGAAATGAATCATAGTTCTTGGACGTTTGGCGATTCAGTTGCTGATGCGTTTCTTTGGAAATTGGAGGTGTAACTAAATCAAGGAGATAACATAAAAGAGAAATGCATGTGACTATGTGATGTTGGCCGTTCTAACTGAAAAATGAGTTGCACTGTAAGAAAGGAAAAATTACAGTATGCGCAGTGTGAGATGAAACTCAGAGATGAGAAACAGAAGCTGAATAGACAGAAGCAGAGCAGATTTGCAGAACAGACAGAAGAAGAGCATAATTGCAAACCATACATAAGCAAGTCAAGCCAAGTATGAACAAAGAAGAAGAAATGTGAAGCAGAGAAGAATTGTAGAACATAAAAGAAGTGGTAAGAATCAATATACATGTATTGTTGGTTATTCAATCATTTATTTACACTCATGGAGGTAGGGTGGTGCTAGGGAGGATTGTGGTCCTCTGATATTCAAGTTGGTGCTTGAATATTGAAAGTTGTATCTTCCATCTAGTTGTGGCTACAAAATAGGGTGGCAGGGTGGTGCTAGGGAAAACACAGAGTTTTCTGTATGCAAGTTGGTGCTTGTATAAGCCCAGTTGGTACTGAAACACTCAGGGAGTTGATGCTTCCTTCTAGTGGGTGCTAGAGAAATAAGAGGGTTGGTGCTCTCAACAAGTTGGAGCTTGTAAAATAGTGGTAGTAGCCTCACATTGAGTTGGTGCTCAAATATAGATGATGTACATAACTTAAAAGACTGCCTATCATTCGAAGAAGAAGAGGTTTTCTCCCTTTATGGGTTTCCTCCTGAAAATATGTTTTTGTGTATATCTTATGTGTGACTGATGTTCATTATTTATGTTGTTCATATCTTGTATAATATTAATGGTCACTTGGAAGAGATTAAAAATCATGAATAAGTCATAAATTGTTTAAGCACAACAACAACTGATTCACCCCCCCTCTCAGTTGCTTGAGTAATTTCAACATAAACTCACCAAGAAGTTCATTGTTTAGCTTCTTGGTTCTTTTATCCAGATGATAGGATTTGACCAGGTCTGTGGGATGGAATGATGCTATGGGTTCTCCTCTAGTTTTGTAGACAAACCTATTCTCCACATCCATATGCTTAAGTATCCAAGCAATGGTGTCGGTGCAAGGGAATACAACAACACGGACTGCTACTTTGAATATCCTAGAGTTTCTAATGTTTTTGAAAACCTTTAGTTCACCCTGGTCCTCAACATCTTGTAGCAAAACTCTTCCTTTTGAACATTTGATACACATCTCCCCATCTGAGTACATCTTCTCCTTTTTCCAAGAATTCAGAAGTGTCATTGTACATGACCCCGACAATGTCTGGTTCATTTTCAATTTGTCGGCCGCTTCTGGAGGTCTCGGTGGCAGGCACTTTACTGCTTGTTTTATTTATTGAAGACATATACAAATATTCCAAAATGAAAGGTGAGATTAGTGTCAATAACATATTGGGCATGGTTTGATCAACAATTTCTTGCACATGCAAAAAAGTCTATTTAATTTGTTGCGTGAAGTACTCGAGGATTCACTTGTGTTGATGCAACGTGGGAGGTCGTCATCCAATGATGAGAGTATAATAGAATGCATGATGAACATTCAAACCTTAACGGAAAAGGAAGGATCCAACTCTTGGTCAGAATGTCCAATGCTGAAAACTGGAGCAGTTCGTACGAACTCCTCTGATGACAATTGAAGGAGATGATGTTAACTATGCTGATGAGTTGGTAAGAAAATCGAAGAAGTCGGTGAAAAGAGCTCTGATGAACACCGAGAGAGTTAATGGAAAGGTCGTCGATGGGCCCTTAAGTGCATTGGAGGAGTTTTTGTGAAATGCTATGATAGGTCTATGTGTAAATTAGAGAAGTTAATGTTAATTGCACTGGTGGGTCACTTGGTGTATTGGGGGAGTTGAAGTAAACAATGACGATGTATATTGGGCCAGTGAGTGGGAAGGTATTCAAACATACTGACAATGTTTGTGCTAACTCCTCCGACAATACCATAGGAGTTTATATCAAGTTGTCCGAAGTGGTGGGGTGAGATGGTGATAGGTTTATTGAATGATAACGTGGAAACCAATGAAGTTTATTCCAACTCCTCTAGTGAATACCAGAGGAGTTAGTACTAAAAACCTCAAATAAACCAGAGGTATCAATGCAAACGTTACTAGTTCACGAAGCAACTTCCTTGAAATTTTATTAAGTCTTGGACGATGGCTAAGGCCACGAGAGAATGTTACCAGGGCCGAAGTCTTCTTGGTCTGGTTGAAAAAGTGTGTGAAGGGAACAATTTTGGCTTGGGGCTCACCATTCGAGCTCATATTTAGATTTCTAATCCATCTTAGGGTTGTGACCAAAGGGTGATAATGATCTTTGGAGATTCAAGGTGGAAATGTGGGCTTGTGGTTGTGAAAGAACGAACCCTGTCGTGGTTGATTAGGGTAAGATCGACGCCGATCAGGGTGTGGAATTGTCAAGGGTGGCGAGGTGATATATGTCACGAGAATAAGTGGGGAGACGACGCTGCAAAGATAGTTTGGATCCCAGGTTCAAAGGACAAAGTCATACTTAAAACGAAATGACAAAAACCCTAACCTTAGAATGATTTACTAGTGAAAGAGGAATGGCATGACCATATTAGGTCTTACCTAGTTGTTCATCGACACGTGGATAGGGGTGAATGGACGCTTAGGTACCTTCACCTCTATGACAACTTGATGTAAAATTCGCTCTGGTCCTCTTCTAGCGAACAAAGGTGAAGGTATGAGGGAGGAGAGACTCCTTTTATAAGAATTTGTGCACATTAAATGTGTGATATGACATTGGGAAGAATCGATGAAGTTGATGAAGAATCCTCATATATGCGTCAGAGGACTTCGTGGGAAAGTACCTGGTGCATATCAGAGGACTTGGTACAAAGGGTGTCGATGCTCGTTGGAGGAGAATGAAGCAACTCCTTTGGTCAAACCAAAGGAGTTAATATAAAGTCGTGCGATGGAAAAGAATCTTCGGTGTGAATTGCACGAAGCTCACAAATGGTTACCAAAGATGTTAGAAGGAACTCCTCCAATGTTCAATGAAAGAGTTTGTGGTAACTCCTCTGATGTACATCAAAGGAGTTTGTACAAACTTCATCGAAAATCCAAAGTCCAAATCTTAAGGAAACTCAGATAGCTCAAAGATTTTCTAAGTGAAGAGCCACAATCGGGATCTCGATTAAATCCATAAGAGAAAATTCGCTTAGAGTGGGAGGTGGCTTGTTAAAACCAAAGTTAAGAGACTTTCAAAGGAAAACAAAAAAGGGGGGCTCAGTTTTCTTGGAGGGGGCTTTGCAAGCAATTTTCAAGAAAATAGAGTGTTGTGGTGCATGACACAACACACTACTAAAATAAAACAAAGAAAAACCCCTTGTCCTTTTCTAAAGAAACCACCTTAATCATGCATGGCAAAAAAATGGGCCTATCACAAGTAAAGTTTTTCTTTTTTATTTAGGGCCTCGATTCCAAACCACCAAAAGAAAAAATTTGTTACCCCCTTAAGAGTTTCCCAGGGATTATATGGTCTTGTATTTTCACATTTCAACACCAATAAATTATGTTTCAACACTCTATTAGAGACCCATCCTTTCTATTTACTAGATATTCCATTTCAATAAAAATGGGTTTTTGATTTAATGCATTGACATGTTCCATCTCCATGGATTTTTGTCTATAATGGGGGAGCAAGCAAGAATTCACACAGTATTTAGATAATGTTTTACCCAAAGAAACGATTAGAACACAATGAAGTTGGAAGTTACGTTGGAGAGAGGGATTCACCAAGAAATTTGCAAGAATGACATTGATTAACCTCAAAGTTACTTAACTCACAACTATCATAGGTAATCTAAAATTTTAGTAGGCTCTAGTTTCTTAAATTCCATTTTCCTTTAGAATGAAGGTTTTTCTGACCATGTATCACTATATTTGAACCAAATCCTACAAATGTTCAATTTTGAAGCCATTGTAGATTTTATAGTTTACAAGCTTAGCCAATATATGCAAAGTGTAATTGTTTGCAAAGAAATTTGGGGTGCCATTAGATTTTCCAACACCAAAAGATATGGGTCTTAGAACCACTTCCTCGCGATTCATATTTTCTCTATATTTGTTTTAATAAAAGGTTTTTTTCACTAAAATGAAATTTTATTTTAACTCCACTAATGTTCTCTATTGTTGAAATGGACGAGTCACATGATCAAGAGATGGCTTCCAAGAGACAAATAAAACAAAATGAAGCAATGATTGAATTGAGCCTATATAGGAAAGAGATGGAAAATCTTGAAATAGAGATGAAATCCCCTAGACCAATGTATTGGGACACTTTATGCAATATGAATGTGGGCACCAATTACAAGTGGGGTGAGTTTTATTAAATGTTAAAAGAGAAAACTTACCTAGAGATCCCTCTTCCGCTAGGGGATGTAAATCTAGACTCTAGTGTCTACTAACAAATTAAGAAATTGAAGTTGCACAAGGTTATAGTTCTATAGTTTTCCCTTATGTTGAAATCGTTTCATGACTAATTAGTGAAGTGGATATTGAGAATAGATTAGTCAGTGACACTTATAGAAACACTATCGCCTCCTTTCAGTGCTCAACCCTGGAAGTTTTCTATAAATTTCCTCAGCCAGTTATTGAACTTGTGGAGGAGTGGATTCTACATTTTCCCTTGAATTATCATGGTCTCCTCAAGAGATGGTGGATCAATCCAAAACTGTTCAAATCTAGAATATTGGAAGCTTATCCCACAAAACATCTAAAAACGTCATATAAAATCATGGTGGATTTAATCAACAAATTGTATGGAGAGGAGGATACAACATAGTTTAAAGAGTGATTTTGGGTGGTATTGATTCATAAAGTCACCCATATTGGGTCAAATTTCAATTGAGCTCTTGTACTCTCGAGCTAAACATACAACCACAAGTATTCCTCCAAAGTTATATATGTCCTCCAATTTGCTATACACTGCTTGTGTCATAAATAGTTTCCCGAGAATGCACTGGAAATGGTGTCTTAGCGAGGCACAAATCCACATATATGATCAAATACTATGGAAACACCACTTCAATATCTAGTGCACCAAGATATGTGAGCATTTTGTAGCACACATCTATAAGTTGATCTTTTGTGAACCTATCCAATGTATTGAAAAAACGTCTATGTAAGTGATCAATGAGATTGGTGATCTACATGTCATGGAGAGAGGCACATGTATAAGGATTTTTGGAGTTATTAAGACACCCCATATGTTACCACAATTCATCCCTAAAAATATAACTCTTTAGGAGTTATCCTATCAAATGTTTTTGAATGGAGTTGGTTCATCACTCCCTTGAGACAATAAATCATTGTTGCCCTTTTTTACTTTCCATGTAGGGGCCTATGGGATTAAATATGTAAAATATGTGTTTGTATACGTTGAAGCTTTTTCCGCCTTCCACTTTGGTGAAGAAAGATTTAGAAGATACAATCCTTTGAATCTAGTTGAATTCTACTAACATACCTATAAATACGAATGGCCATAATATAAACGAAGTATCGAGGAAAGGGGAAGTATACAACAGAGCTGCATAGTTATATGAAGTGGCCTTCAAAATGGGTAGCAATAGTAAATGAGGAAAATCCAAGAAGAGAGAGAAAATAGCAAAAGAGAGACTTGAGAAAGAAGCCATAGATAAATAAGCAACAAGAGTAGCAACAAAAATCAAAATCAAATTGAAGAAAAAAGGTGAATATCCAAGGATGAAAAAGGAAGATGATGCTTTAAGATTGTAGAAATAGGTAGAAGAGAGAAAAATAAATGAAGATTCAAGATTGGCTTAGGAGAGGAAGAACAAAAAAAGAAGGAAAAAGAGGAAGCATAAAAGAAAATAGAAGAGGAATAAAGAGGATTGAAATCCATGGACACTGAGAATTCTCATCCTGAAACCTCATAAAGCATCCTAGGCACACATCAATCTCAGGGGGGAACTTTTCTCTAGGTAAACTTGGCTTGGGGAAGTTCACCCCTTCCAAATCTAATGTAGTTTCAATTCTAGATTCATTTGTGTTTGACAAAACTAAAGGTTGGGTGGTGAAGTAATCACACAAAAGGATCAAGTTAATGAGAGTTCTTAAACTCATAGTCACCACTTAGACCCCACTGATGGTAAAAACAAGAACTGATCCTATTGCCATAGCTTCTGTAGGTGTTTCCTTTTCCCATGATTCAAAACTCAACATTAGAAGCATGGAAAACTAAATTGAAGAATGCAAGCAAAAGGTAGAGCATCTATGACAAGAGGTGGTTAACTACAAGGAAGGTACGACTGACATATTTGAGTTCAAGGCTTGCTATTTTAAACTCCAATATGAACATAGCACCACTCAAAGGTTGGTGTATGCCAACCTTCAGGAGTATCCAGAGTCATACAACTTAGTTTTTCACCTACCTAGAAAATATCAAGGATACAAAAATAGTGTTGTATGGAGTTTAATTGAGCATGGATTAGATAAAAAAGTGAGCAGAGGAGAAAAACATGCTGGAAGCATTACACATAATGACTAAAATAAAGTTAATGCAATTATGCAACCCTCTTGAGCTGTTAATTTGTAAGTACATCACCTAAACATAATATCATTTCTTTTGTGAATAACTACAAACACTTGTACCTTGTTGCAGAATAAGTGATAAATAAACTTCATTTCCCTCCACTCGGGGACATGGATTCACCACAACCCATACCAATTGGAATAACTCGTAGGATTTATAAGGAGGTCCTAAAAGAACATATTGCAAACCTTTACAAGGAAATCGATTTGATTAATTATTTGCTTGGCACACTTAAGAGAGGAATGGGATCCATCCCTAAGGAGCTAGTGTCCTATGAAGTTGCTTTTGAACAATTTATATTTAGGTGCATCATAGAAATATATTTTCTACATGAAGTGTGGGAAGCCCACTTAGAAGACAAAGAACATGATTCACTATGACAATAGTAAAAGACAAATTCTTAGTGAAAGACAAATTCTCATTAAAATATTTTTTTAGAAGGAATAAAGCAAGGGAGTTAAAAAGTTCATAATTTCCAAGAAAGGAAGGAAAGAAGTCACAATTCAATTATGAATTGAAAATACATAAAAGACAATCGACTTGTCGTTTAAACTTAGGATTTTGCTTGTTGATACTTTGTAAACTCTTTTATAATATTATAATGAGAAGAAGCCCTCAAGGCCAATTTTGAAGGAGGAGCATTGGTGTCTAGTACTGTGTATGTTGAAAACTCTTTCTGGTGTTTCTTCTATTACCAGGATCGCTATAAGACTATATCTTTATGTTTTATACTTTCTGCATGATATATTATAGTTCTTTCTTTTATTTTATGAAATGTTTTCTTTGGAATGATGAATGCAAGGCTTTAGATGGTAACATGACAATAGACTTTTGTTCTTTTTAGTGCCATTCATATTCATATGCTTCTATTTTATTTAATAGCTTATTGTTCCTAAAATACTAACAAAAATATGTAACTAATTGTGTTCACTAGCTAAAATACGCTCCTAGATAGGATAAATAAAATAGGACTACATTTTTCACATAGATTAAAATAATTCTTCATTTCTGATTCCATATTTCATTTCACATTCAATAGTAATGTTTACTAGGCATAATCCAAATGGGTTCCCTATTCCAAATGGTGTGAAGTTTAATTAAGATTTTGCATTAGGGGTAACTCTTTGTTGTTGAGAAGCGCACTTTGCTCATGGAAATATAAATTGGTACTAGAAGGAGGGCCTGAATTGTATGACTAGTAGAATTACTCATTCTTCATGCAATTTTTATTTTGAACCTTCAAAGTATGAACCCTAGCCCAACCATTTCTGAACCTTCCTTCAAACTATGAACCCTATCATAGGTGATAATTTAGACCTAGAGACTTTATTTGAAGATGCATCAACTTCTTTCAAAAATTCTAAACCAACCTATGAACACCTTTACATGGTTCCTCACCCAAATATAAACGCTCTACATCATCTCACCCGAGCATGCACTTGGGAGATTGAACAACTACCTATTGCAACTAGCTCACAGGGACCATATTCAAACCAAGGAAGAATTCTTGATTGAATCTATGGAAAATTTAGTGGAGCTTGCTCTTCATAAGATTCCCAATCCTTTGGATCAAATCCCACTATCACCCCCATGTTCAACTTGCACCACACATTCCCCAATGCTTGAGCCTAAGCTCAACTGACAAGATTAATAGATTTTATAGAAATTACTATCTCATAAAATGGTCAGAAACCAACCTTTTATGCTTGCATGCATGTCCCAAGATTCCCTCAACTTATAGGGGAAACTTCATGATTTACCTAAGCATCCAGAATGAATTCTACCTAAATTTGACCCCAACAAATCATGTGCCCTGGAGGAGCACACAAAAAATTTCTATTTGATTATGACATTAATGAATGTAGAATATGAGGATGTGGTTTGTAGGTTGTTCCCATATGCCTTTGAAGGAATACACTTGGTACTATAGTAATAGGATGGGATTTTGAAAAGGAATTTATTAATAAGTTTGGTGAAGAAAATATTCCAGATACTTTATTAAAATAATTAATAGCCATTAAAATGGATAAAAAATAAAAAATTGAAGATTTCAATCAATGCTTCACCACAATTCTTAATAAATTCCTTTCTAATGCATTGATATCACCTTGGTATGACTTTGTGTCTACCTTATCTTCTATCTTGAATATATATTGTGAAGGGTTTATGGTACTGCAACATGACTGGCCTTTCTCTGGTTTTTTCCGCAACTCTTTTTCTTGGTCGTTGTTATCCCCCGATTTCCTGTCTAATCTGATCTCTAAGTTCAAGCCTCCAAATTCTCTGAACAATCCAATCTTGCTTGTTAGAGCTGCCACGAGGAGGGACATATTGCGAGATATGTCAACAACTTTCTCTTCTAGTCTCACGAATCTCTCCTTTGTTGGATCTCGAGGTTTGTTATGAATAGATTCGTTGACCATGGCTAGGGTTTTGCGACTTTCTTATTAAACCGATTACTGGATCCCTGGAAATTTACACAACTACCCCATGAAAACTTGCTCCGATACCAATATGATTTGTAAACTGTTGTGGATATTCCACTGGACAGTGTATCGCAACAGAACTAATAAAATAATGAAATTCCTTGAAATATGAGATTCTTTAAATACCATATTTCTGCTTAAAATGTATGAAATAGATGAACTGTGAAAAATAGAGAACATAAATAAATAATCGCACACCATCCACAAATAAACACAATATATAATTTGGGAAACCTAATATGAGAGAAAATCCAACTAGAAGGTGAGGCCTCTCTGCTCTTTTTTTCTTCAACTGCAAGTACAAAGAAAGAGGCCCTCTCTGTGGAGTCGCCTTTGAAATTGTGGCATGTATGGTTGCTATAAAATATATCCTCCTATGTTATTCTCTCAAAATACCACTCTTAGGTTCTCTTCTCAACTATGGAACAAATACAATGCTAAAGAATGGAACCCCTTCTCCTCCTAGTGGCCCAGTATTTAACATAGCCTGATAGCCATCTAAGGAAAGGGTTTTGAATTCCTCAACCCTCAATTGTGATAACGTTTTGGAACTTCTAGAATGCTCTTGAAAGTTAATACATGGCTAGCCACATATACATGAGTAATGGGGGATAATGTGGCATCAACTCGTATCATGGTGGTCAACACGATAGGTCAACTTGTGGGAGGCATACCTTTTGCATACGAGCTCCATTTGACATGATTTTTGCACTGTTGGAAAGGTATCGATGAAAATGATAACTTCAATGAGTTCCAGCTAAATATGGGAAATTTTTGACCCCCAAAAATTCCATTTGATGCCTCAAAATGGCTTCAAAAGGTTTCAAACTCCAATTTTCCAAGTTGGGACCTGCCATTAAAATGACCCTGCAGGCTGATTCCTCCAATTTTTTCTACTCTGAAAGCCAAGATAGATGAAAAATAATATGATGATCCAATATGGATCACCTAAAGTATGGAGGATAGGGTAGGATCCTAGCCTACCCCCCCCTTCGAAAGAAGTGTTGTCATCAAGGTTGAAGATGAGGAAATTGCTATAGGATCATGGCTAGTTCCCATGTGGCATCTTCGGGTGGCATGTATTTACATTGGATCAATACTTAATTGATTGTGCATTATCATAATTTACACTCTTTAGTATCCAATACGACTTTCGGTTGATGCCAAATGGAGCATTCTTCATCAAGTTTTGGTAAGATGGTTTTCACCTTGCACTTCGATCCCACTCACGTTCAATGATCTCATAGGGTCTATAGAACTTTGGGTGCTAATTTTTGAGGTGTTTTTTCTTTGAGTGATGTTTATTAATAGGGTTGAAAGCGAAGAAACACTTGATCCCCTTCTACAAAAGAATGTTCATAGTGATGTTGCCCTGCTTGTTTCTTCACTCTATTTCATGCCATAACAAAATTACACTTTAGTATACAGAGAATGACTTCTCTAGTGTGGAGTGAGTGATCCATCGCGTGAACCTTGGAAGCACTTGGTAAATATGAAGTGACTAACAAAGGTTTTTGGCCACAAATCATTTCATACAGGGTCATTTGGGTAGCTTCATGATAAGAGATATTGTACCACCATTTTGTGAGGGGAATCCATTGTGCCCATTGGTGTGGTTTTGCAGAGACAAATCATCTCAAATAGGTTTCTAGGAATTTGTTTACCACTTCAGTTTGACCATTTGTTTGGGGGTGATATGCAATTCTCATTTTTAGTTGGCTATCCTATAGTTTAAAAAACTCTAGCCAAAATTTGCTAGTGAAGGTAGGATCATGATTTGAGACAATGGAAGTGGGCATGCCATGTAACTTAAAAATACAATCAAGGAAGACTTGGGAAATTGAGGAGGGGGTAAATGGATGTGGTAGCACAAGAAAATGAACATATTTGGAGAGATTGTCAACTAACACCATAATCACGGATTTGTTTCCCACCCTAGGAAGTGCCGCTATAAAATCCATAATGATACTAACCCATATGTGTGTTGGGATTGGTAATAACTACAATATTTCCCCTGGTCTCTTTACTGTCCCCACTTTATTTTTTTGGTAGGTGTCACAGGTTGCCACAAAACCCCATATGTTAGTTTTCATTCCATCCCAAATGAATGAGAAATTAGTTCACTCATATGTTTTATGAAATCCAGAGTGACCTACAATAGGTGATGAATGAAATTCCTGTAGTATACTTTATTTTAAGGAAGAGATATTTACTAGAATAATGCATTGTATCTAGCTACCATGCATATCCCTTAGGAGGGTTGGGGTCTTCCTAAAGCATATGTATGATTTCAATGATAGTGTAATTTTCCAACCATTCTTGACATCCTTCCTCAAGCCAACATGGAATGAGTAAAGATAAGGCAAAGAGGGATCCATCCTCCTCAAATTTCTAGGATAAGACATCAACTACCACATTTTCTTTACCTTTATTATCAATAATCTCATAATCATACCCTTATAGCTTGGTGACCCTCTTATTTTTCTCTAGTGAGAGTAACCTTTATTCAATAAAGTACTTCAGACTATGATGACTAGTCTTGATTTGGAAACATTTCCCTATGAGATATGGGTGCCAGGTCTCTACTGCATTCAGGATGGCCATCATCTCTTTCTCATATGTGGATTTACCCAAATTGTAGTCACATAAATTCTTACTGGTGAATGCCAAAGAGAACATTTCTTACTTCAATATTTCTCCAAGAAATCTACCCCAGGCATCACATTCCAAGAAAAAGTCTTAGTAAAGTCTGGCACTACTAATACTGGAGTTGTGCACATGAAATCCTTTTAAGCTGAGAAGTCTTGTTTAGTGGCCTCATTCCAAAAAAAGGCATTATTTTTAAGTAGTGAGGTTAAGGGAGAAAAACATTTTCCATAATTTTTCATAAACTTCTTGTAGTAGCTTGCAAGTCCTAAGAATCCACACAATTTCTTTAGGGTTTTTTTTATGGGCCCACCCTTGCATATATGTGAATTTATTATGATCAACTTGTACTCCCTCCTAACCTACAATGTGACCCAAGTATTCAACCTCTTAAGCCCCCAAAGCACATTTGGATCATTTTACAAATAGTTGGTGGTCATGTAGGGGTTGTAAGGCTCTATCAACATGCTCTATGTGGTATTCCCATGTTTTGTTGTAGACCAGAATATGATCAAAGAATATTAGCACAAAATTTCAAAAAATGGTCATAATATCTTGTTCATGAGGCTTTGGAAGGTTGATGGAGCATTGCAAAGGCCAAATGACATCACTAAAAAATCATAATGAACTTCATGTGTATTGAAAGCGGTCTTAGGGATCTCTTCTTCTTTCATCTTGATCTGGTGGTAGCCAAAATGAAGGTCAAGTTTAGTGAAAAACTTGGCTCCATGAATTTCATCCAAGGGGTCATCAATAACTAGGATAGGAAAATTTTCCTTGATGGTCAACTTATTGAGATCTCAAAACCCATGACTAATGCACCAAGTACCTTCCTTCTTTAATACCGTGACCAATGGTGATGAGTAAGGGCTAGCACTAGGACGTATGACTCATGCCTCCAACAATTATTAAATGATTTTTTCAATTTCATTTTTTTATGAAAAAGGGTGCCGATAAGGATGCACATTGGGTGGTTGATTACCTGGAATTAGGGGAATACCATGGTCATGATCCTCACAGGAAGGTGGTAAACCTTGTGACATTTCAAATACCTATTGATTCTTAGAGATAATTAGTTGTAAATCAGGGTGAATCTCTTGTGTTGTGGTGTTGTGTACTTGTATGGAATTGAAGTATGCAATAACACCGCAATGAAATTTCTTCAACAAATTTTCCATACGATGAGAGGCAATAATTTCACGAGAACCAAATGTAATCCCCTTGAGGGTATGTTTCTTCCCTTCCTACATGAAGCTCATGTATACTTATTTGAAATTCATGGTGACTGGTCCCAAAGAATGTAACCATTATGCTCCAAGAACTATATCATAACCACCCATTTTAATAGAAAACATGTGGTTTTTGAGATTATACTCACCAATTTATAGTTTCACATTTTCACATCGACCCCCACATTTCATCATACCACCATTCATGGTGATCATAATTTGAAAATTAGATATGGGATGTAAATAACAATGGGTGTCTTGTGCCAATCTCCTATGTATAAAGTTGTTGGTGTTACCATTTCTAATAAACACAATCACTTTGCAATGCTTAGTGTATCCAAACGATTTTAAGGTTTGGGGTGTTAAGAAACATGATATGGAATGAAGAACAATTCGAGGTTTCTCGCATGGAGCTTGGAAGGGGGATTCATCTTCCATTGGGGGGTGTGTCTTCCAAAGTTGGTTTAGGAGTATCTTCAACAATAATTTCCTTTGAGTAGTCATGTGGAGATACATCCATTTGAAATAACTTTTTTTTCTTTACATTTGTTCCCTTTGAAATATCGTTCATCATAATTATATAAAAGATGGAGGTGTTGGAAGTTTTTTGTTTCTTTGGGAGATAACTTGTGGATGTAGACTAGCTATGAGTTGGATGATATGGGAGTAGTTACCACAATGGGGTTAGGGTGAGTAGTGAATACATGTATATTGGTTTGTGCATTAATCACTATTGAAACTTATTTATCTTTATCACAAGTTTCCAACCATGTTTGTGGGTGTTGCAGCATGACATGTGCTTTAATTTCTTCCTTGAGACCACAAGTGAAATATTCTTTAAAAAATAAATCAGATTGGTCCTCTCTGTGGATTGCTAAATTTTCGAAGGTGGTAATATATTCCATGACTATGCTAGTTTGGGGTAATTTTGTCAGGCATCGCAAATAGTGAGTGTCACATTCAAAATGAGCGTAAAGTACTTGCACCAACAGGGTCTAAGAAATGTATTCTTTACAATCCCTATTATATCATTGCCACCACTACCAACATTTGGCATCCAAATATAATATCCCAACTTGTAGTTTGTGTAGGTCATGAGTAATTCCATGGATATAGATATGGCGTTCCATTTGGGTAACCCACCATGAGGGATTAGACCCATGAAATTTGTTCATGTTGGCCTTTGGAAAATGGTGCCATGAATTGTGATATTGAAAGTGTGGGTGTGGTTTATCCTAAGAGATGTGTGTAACTTGCGTTTCATGGGATGGAAATTACTCCTTGGTATGATCAATGTTTGGATCTCGTATGTGGAGATTCAAGTAGGAACTTAATATTTTCATAACATGGAGTGTAGCCTCAATGAAAATAACAATTTCTTCTACAATCTGGTGTTGAGTGGGTTGGGATTGTTGTTGGTTCATTGCAGGTTGTGCATGTTGTTGGTTCTCTAAGTTGGCCATGTTGCGAGTTTGAACCATCAGACCACCAAACATTTTTATGGAAGTGTTATTATCCACTTATTTCACTTTGATCAAGGGATTGAAAGGAGTATATTTAGATATACCTCAAATCGCCGTGTTGTTGAGTCCACCTGAAAAGGGTTACTTAAGAGGTATACACATGCAATTATCATAATGCAAGGAATATTTTTAGATAAGTCTCCCATAATGGTGTTGGTGGGACCTAGACTCTTTTTTTATTGCTTATTAATCCTGTGGGAGTATTAATCCCAACTAATTATTACCACGATGGAAAAATCTTCAAATTCCTTCTTGATGCAAAGATGTAGTAATTTAACTAGCTAACTGCAAAATATAGGGTTTGTTGGGTCCTAGAGATAGATGAGTGTCAAGTGTTTTATCTCTATGATATACTTATGGGGTATAACAATAATAATCAACCCAATATATTTGGGCACTAAATAAGGAGGCTTGACCATGCCCTTAGGAATATGAACTGACTACCGAGGTACTAGAGAGTGATCTCCTTCGGTATTGTTCTTGGTGTGCTATATCAATAAGATGGTTGATTGACTGATCACGAGTTGTTTTTAGGTATACCTAGGGGAATTTTGATATACATAAAGGTATGTGGAACTGAGATTATGTATACATAGATTTCTAATGTGATACTACTTGAAGGAGTAACAACAAGGGTTACAAGGGTTTCCAACAAAGTGATTCCACTTGTTTTTCCTATGTGTAGTCTTCCCCAACCATAGTCTTACCCACTAAACAAAACATCATTATGTTATTTAAACATGTCATAACATGTCTCTAGCCTAATTTTTTTAAACTAAAATTTAGAGGTGTGTTGGCCTAGGAAAGAGATCTAATACCACTTGTAGTGTTCCTTATCCCTTAAAATTGAAACTCATTCAGGTACACAAAGAATATAATTGCAAAATATATAGAAACAAGAGACAATAAGATGAACTCTATAAGATATAACCTTGTATATTAATAATGAAAGAAGGGAAACAAATTTTAGTTTCCTCTTGAGGTGGGGTGACCTTTCACTGAGAAGATCTACAAATACACAACACAACACACATTCCATAGTCTCCTATCTATTTAAATATATTTTTCATATAAAACATCCTAACTACTTGTGGTATCGTCACTAATGGGTAATGACTATCTAATGAGCTTTATAAAGTGATCCCTTTTACATTAAATAACTATCCACTACTATCCAATGGGCCTTATTCAAAGAGGATGTTATGACCCAAAGGGGGAATATATTAGGTTAAATGTATATGATATGACCCCAAGGGGGGGCATACATGGTGTTAAATGTACATGTACTGTGTAAATATATATGTAATAGGGTTTGCCTAATAGTAAAGGGGCCTCATGTGTAGGTGTGAATAAGTATATATGGAGATCATGTATTCATTATTGCAGACATGTGAAATTGTGATGTATACATGTATTTGGATATTTGAAGGAGGTTGTACTATTGTTTAGGGAGTTATTGTGTAACTCATATCTGTTATCTATATTGAAGTTTTTCTCCACTCTCACATTTATGTAGATGGTGTGTACTTCTGTTCTATTATGATATTTTAAGCATTTGGAACATTACATTTGGTATTAGAGCATCGATCCTAGGGTTTTTCTTCTCCAAGCAAGTAATCTTAGCATTTTTTCTATAACTTTGTTTTTGAGACGATTTAAATAATGAAACTTGGAGTATTTTTATACATTATGATATTTTAATCATTTGGAACATTACATTTGGTATTAGAGCATCGATCTTAGGGTTTTTCTTCTCCAATCAAGTCATCTTAGCATTTTTTCTATAACTTTGTTTCTGGGACGATTTAGATAGTAAAACTTGGAGGTTGTTTATAAGACATATTAGGGTAATTGTGGTACGCATTTAATATTTTGGCTCATTATACTCTGAGATACACCTTGTGGAAGATATGGTTTCTGACTAGTCCTATTACTATTCACAAACAAAGGTTCTAGGTAAAAATGTCATATATTCTTCAGAGAGGATCCAAATTCAGTGATACCAATTGAATTTGAAAGAGGAAAGTCCTAAGTTTTTTAGGTAAATTTTCAGAATCAGGTATCTAATATTGGACACATGTAATTTTGCACAAGTTCGCTCTCCATAACAGTCCAAATATCGACAAGGTTTGGGAAAGTTACCATACATTTCACTTGGAACATAAAATTTTGGTCATACCTATGAAATTACAGAGAAGACATATCATAGTACTATAGGGAAAATTTTCAAACTCATAAGAGCCGAAATTACAGAAATAGATCAGAAGAAAGGTTGGCCAGAAGGATAGACTCCAAATCAAGGTTTTCAATGGTATGTTCACTTAAAACTATCATAACTTTTTATTGGGATGTCTGATTGAGTTGGTTCAAAAGCTGTTGGAAAGATAAAACACATAAGATTACATTGGAAAAATTGTTATAACTATTTAATATCATTATCCTTAATATACCGAGGTTGTAAGTTGAGGGTTGGGGTTAGACCTCACTTAAGAATCAGTGACAAAACCTTAATTTACAGAAGATGAAGATAAAAATAAAATCAATCCTACATGATGGTTGTGGTTGGTAAATGCATATGGTATGGATCCTTCATAGGAAAAAATATATATTTTTGGTCAAGCTTGGAAGTAGTGGATGAGTATTGATAAGGATACTAGATGGAACAACACATCGGAAGAATTTGAAAAACATTTCTCAGATAAATGGATTAGGGATACAAAAAATGGAGGCAATGTATAGAATAAAAAATGAGTTAAAAGAAGAAAAATAATAGATCAAGAAGAAGGGTGAGGATCTATATAATATATGAGACCTTAATGAAACACTCATTAAGGAAGTTCAAAAATTAAAGCAAGAAAAGATTGGAAAAGGAAAGTTGGAAAATGATGATTCAAGGGAATATTTGAAAAATAAACATGAAGAGATATGTATATTAAAAAACCATAATAAAAAACTACTGGATGAGGTTAAAATATTGAAAGAATAAAAGAAGAATTATCAAAATCAAGAAGAAACAAGGATCTTGGATGAAGAATCTCCTAAAAGACTTGAAGGGGAAATTTGCAATAAGGTTGAGGAATCCCTAAATATCAATGATTTAAAATTAGAAATGAAATCAATAATTGAAGAAGGACATCAAAATTTGATAGATGGGGTCACATTGCAACTTCAAAAGGAGAAAGAAGACAATATTCAAGTAGGTCACCAGAAGATACTTGAATAAGTTGAACTTCATATAGAGAAGGTACATTCCAAATATGATGGTATTTTCTCCAAGGCTAGAGTAATAAAAGACCAAGCAAAGAGGATAGAGGATTTCATTGTCTATGAAAATAATATAGATGAAATGGGTGTGTAGAATGAAGAAAAACAATCAAATGTGAACCATATCGACACCGCCATTATCAAGAAATATTTCAAGGAAGACAAGAAGATCAATATCAAGATTATCAAAAAAGAATATGGAATGATAATCAATATTCATGGAATATAGAATCAAAAAACCATTATTCAACAAGATATTATCATAGACTAACATCTACTACAAATTGGAGAAGCTTCAACAACAATACATGGAATCAAAAGGAAATAAAATTATGCAACAACTAGCCACCAATGATTACGATTGAAAAGAATTGATTTTGGATGGATGGATAATCATCAATGGAAATAAGAAAGAAGTAACATAATAAAATCATATTACTTGGTTTCATCACACGTGAAGCCTTTAATTGAAAAGCTTTGAGGACAATTTTGTTTGAAGGAGGGTACTATGTTATGACCCAAAGGGGGAATATATAGGATTAAATGTATATGATATGACCCAGGAAGGGTATATATGAGGATAAATATACATGTAATGTGTAAATATATATGTAATAGGGTTGTCCTAATAACAAAGGGGCCTCATGTGTAGGTGTGAAAAGGTATATATAGATATTGTTAGCACTGAGAATCACCCTCATATTGCAAGAGGATAAGCCCAGTACCCATCAAAATATTTGTAAATGTAAATGAGTGATTAAAGGTCAAATGGACACAACTCAGAAATATGGGCTAGCATGCATAAAAAAATGAGGTCTTGATTAACTTCAGTCAGTGGTTTGGGGTAAAAGTGAATAGGAGGAAGACTTAGTGAGGAAAGTGGAAAGGTCTGCTATTAACATCAGGTCTTCAAGCAACCAAGAGAAGAAAAAAAACTCAGTCACAAGAACTTATTAAACTTAAAGTTTAATAACACTGAAAAACATTCATAGAAACATTATAATCAAACATTCATTATAATACAACCACAACATCTCATATGGATCATCCAATCATGAGTATTTCAGTATAAGAGGCAACAAGATGATAAAAGGAAACTGACTTCTATTAATAAAAATTTCTCAAGTCCAATACATAACCAAAGAAGATCTTTACTTAGTCAAAATATTACAATCAAGGAGCCCTGATCAACCATTCAAACCTCTCTAATCATTTAGAATATGTATTTATAATCAAAAGAGAAAAGGAAACAACTAGAGGCGTGAGATGGCCTTCCTATCCTAGTATTCTCCAAAACAACTACAATTCTAACACCTATGCTAACAAATCTTAACAAACTGCTACAATTTAGGAGCCATGTTGGCAACCACTCCAACAAGAATTAAATGGAATGTCTTCTATCTTAGGCACATTCTTCTTAAGTTCCAAGTGTCCTCCAATTCTCGTATGCTGCTTCCAAGATGCCACCTCTGATCCTTGCTTCTCTCCATATCATCAAAAATCAGGAAGGAGTCATGAATTCGAACCTTTGACTGTAATGGCTAGTTCGTAGCGCCATTCTGTAGCGCATTTGGTAGCCAATTCTGTAGTGCCCTTTGAAAAATAACTATGCAGATTTCATAGTGCTTCCCATAAAATAGCTCTACATTTTCCATAGCACCACTCCTATGTAACAACTCTGCAGATTCCGTAGCACTTCTTGTGTAACATCTATGCAATTTCGGTAGTGCCTCCCATGAAATAGCTCTGCAGTTTTTGTAGCTCCATTGTTATGTTTAGCTAGGAGATTTCATAGCTCCTTTGGTAGCACAACTGTATAACATCTTGTATAGACGATTTTGTAGTGCCATGACGCTATATAATCTCTGTGGTTTTTCTATGTGATGTAATAAATTCTTCAAAAACACAAAAAACTTAGTTGATGGACTATGAGCCTGTAGATTCCCGTATAGGTAGAAAAATCATACTTCCCTGATCATTTCAAACTTACAAAAAGAGATCACCCACAAAAATGGATCTGTCATTCCCCCATCTATTTCATCAATCTAGCACTCCTTCTTGTTGGAGGAGAAATTCCCTCTATCATAGAAGAATTTTTTTCCTTTGTAGGGGTACTCCTCTTAACTGCTGGTTCATGTCTTTCTATTGCATCTTGTACCATAACATTTAAGTTCCTCTGGGCCAGTTCATCCTTGAAATGTTGCAATTATTCTTTGAGCTTTCTGTTTTGGGACTGAAAGCTTCTGTTTTTCCTATACAGGGTATTAATTTACCTATGGAGAGGCAAGGCTCTTCTTGCTGAAAACCTTGTGAGATCCAAGGTTTCACTGTACATGTCCATGAGCTCCTTCATCTTTCTTCTCTCAGTCAAACTTTCTGCCTTCAAACAAGCAACTTCTTTCCTAGCATGCCTGAGTTATCTGATCAATCTTTTGAAAGTGGGATTACTAGGAGGAGTGTTGATGTTGATAACCTCAATAGGTTTCTCAGTGGCTTTACCTTTATCTTTCTGTTGAACAGAGGCTCTGTCTATAAACTCAACAAGATTCTCAATGAATTTACCTTTATCTTTCTCTTTCCTTGGAACTGAAGCCTTAGGTAAGACTTCCGCTTCAACAACTTCCTTGTGGGATGATGATCTAGTAAAAGGCTTCCTGATTCTGATCTTAGCTGCTGGAGCAGGTGAAGGGAAATGCAACTTCCTCCCCCTCTTGTCTGTGATTTTGGTAGATGAAGGTACTTCTTCCAATTCAGGTGCAGGAGGAGGTGAAAAATCTCTCTGTGGGGAGTAATGGACCTCCCTCTCTTCTTCTTCAATTTCCTTAGGGATTTCTTTGTCTTGAGTAGTGGGTTTGCTTTTTCTTTTCCTACTTGTTCTTGCTGGGCAACACTACTAGATGGAAAATGGCTCTGCATCCTAGATTGAGGGGTAGAAGCTATATATAGCTGCATATGGGTAGAGACAATGAAATGTTCCCAAGGAATGTTCCTTTTATTCTACTCTTCCATCACCAACATCCTGATCAACCCAGAGTGAAAGACACTAGTGTCCATAGCCTTGGACTTGGCTTGGACTCTATCAGACATCTTTCCCATAATCCTCAACAAATAAAAAGGGATATTCATTGAATCCTTACCAGTGAAATGTAGCAAGAGTCTTATATGATACTGGTATATCATGTTAAACATTCCCTCACATGTAAAATATCTCTGGATGATCTTCATCATTTTATCAAAGCCTTCAGCTAGGTGGCTCCTAGGTGTTGATACTAAGAGGGGGTGAATCAATATCAAGTACAATTTAAAACCTTTTTCAACTTATACTTAAACCATTCAACTATATCCAATGAG
>ML787932.1:104251-114313 GCA_009831015.1 Picea engelmannii | reverse complement strand
CACTAAATCCTAAGCTAGTTTGTGCACCCTAGAAAATAAAATCATTACTAATCAATTTTAAATTATAGAGTTAATTTTAATGGCAGTGCTTACTCAAAAAGGTGCGGTGATGAAACTCATGATGTTATGACTCAACAAGTAAAATAAATATGAATACAATGCAAAGTCCTAACTTCAATTTTCAATGAATTCCATGCTTGTTAAAATAATGCAATTTTCAATTTCAACTTTGCAATTTTGAATAAAGATGCAATATTTCTTTACATGCACTAAGATAAATGACAAAGACTCAAAAGATCAAGATGGCAAGCAATGCAAAATACCTAATATTTTTGTATTTTCAATATAAGAAAAATAAAAATGCACGGACTGAACAACAACTTGATATATAAAGACTCTACTGTGTATAGAAAGAGACAACTCAAGTAGGATACCAAGGAGCAAAACACCCAACCCAATGTACAAGGACAATCAAAATGAAAAGATGATGAGAAAGACTCCACCCAAAAATTCAACCAAAGACATGTTTCTTGTCATCCCACAGACACTTAACAGTCACTACAGAGACCCAAGAAGACTTAACAACTATCAAAACCTACCCAACAACCACCAAACCCAACAAACAAGAAAAAGAGGTTGATGTATGCGACTGTTTAGGGAAACAACGCGTATGCACACAACTTGTAGAAGGACATCACATGTATATACATGACTATCAAGCAAAAACCAACGTATATGTTTAAAAAACATAGCTAGGCAAAGGAGAAGGCTGAAAGATTCAGACCCAGAGTGAACAAAGGATGTCAAACAATGATTCGACAAGAAACACAATAGTAATGAGAGAAATATAAGGAGAAAAGCAATCCAAACCCCAAGAGAGGAGATTCAATCCTCAATATGGTCACCAATTATGTTATGAGGAAAATCTCTCTATGGCTAGGGGCAAACCACAACAGACGAAAATGATTGCATAAATCAACTCTATTCTCAAGTATGCTATATAAACAAATATGATATCAAGACAAGATAAAATGCCTACCTCGTCCATACGTTTGATGAAGTCCACCGTTGAGCACTTGACCCAAAGAAATATACCTGCAACTAGTCCTCAACAACCAAGCAAAGAAAGCATATGGTGATAATATATGATGTTAGCACATTCAATGGCATAATCCATTAATATACATAACAAATACACCCATGGAATAATAATTCAAATATTTGAAAGATATCAATTGGACGAGAAAAGAGTATTTCTATTAATATATGATCAACAAAAGTGAAAAAGTTATAGACTTCCATGTCGGCACAGTTCGGAACTGAGAACTAAGTTCCTTCCAGTTGGGCCTCCACCACTTCAATCCTCCACCAAAGGCAAGCTCATATAAGAGATACAATGAAGTTCTCAATCAATAAGGGAAGATATTGGGGGCTGAACACTGTGTTCAGACTTAAAGGACAAAGGGATGCAGACTCAATATGAAGTGAATAATTTCTCCAGAGTAACTTTGCTCTCAAAGTTGAATTCTTTCTCCTCTTTTCCATAGCTCAGAATTGGCCTATTTATAGTCTTCAAATGGAACTGAAGGGCCAAATCGGAATGTTTCCAGTATATGGAAGGCCAAGGATCATTGATCTCTTTTCATGACATGGAAATCCGACACCATTTTTCATTTTTGGGCACAAATCCCGAGATACGCGGGCTGTAGTGGTGTAACCTGCGTATACGCATGTTGTATAGTAGGCAAGGTGCGTATATGTGGAAAAAATGTATTTTTAGCTCTGGGATTTGCAAAAAGGGATGAAAAGTTTGCATAGGGAAATGGAAAAAGGCCCTCTGTGTAAGATTGCACAGGGTGAGGCAAATCTTGCTATAACATCAGTTTCTTTAAAAAAATAAAAAGAAGAAAACTAGTTTTAACTCCTACAACTAGCACTTGTAAGTGATGCTTGAAATTTATCTATTACTTAATTTTAATAAGTTAATATTTTAATATTCACAATGATTTACTCTCTTTTAATTTATTTTTTAATTAAATACATGAACGAATTCAACAAACACGACTTTGTCTACTCTTTCTTCTTTATAGGTATTGTTTGAAGAAAGTGCGTATAGGTTTATATATTAGATGATAAAATGTGCATTCACATGATATCATTGTTTATATATATATATATATATATATTAGAACTTATTCTTTTAACATCCTTTCTTAAAAAAAAACAATTAAAACATAGTCATATCTTCATATTATATACAAAAAATAGTACATACATCCCCATTAGAGGCCTACCATAGGGGAAACCAGGACCTCCACTAGTTGAAAAAGAGCATAATTGTTCATGAAATAAGGAGTTATTAGCCTAATGTTCAGTAAATAAAAAAACACTACTATCCTTACTACCAACCAACATCTTGTAATGAAAATTAGATAACATAGCAACATTCTAGATCTAATCAAAGGGAGGTAAGAAACTCTCATCCCTAGGCCGACCTCCTAGTTCCTTTGCATCCACATGGTCCTATTTAGATTTACCAATAGGATCGAGGTATTCATCCAAGCAAAGGGGGTTAGATTTTGTTCCTACAGACCTAAGGGAATCTACATTTGGTGCCATAGCTTCAGTGTCTTCATCAGGAACTTGAGAAATAACAATTTCAATCCAGAAAACGACTTTACAGATCGCAATGAATTTCCCATCCAACAAATCAATTTTTTGTAGGATATCATGTTTTTGTATATTTCTCTACTCCATGAACTAAGTGATAAGATTCGTAATTATCCAATAGGTTTTTGTAATTAGGAAGAAGTATTGAACCTAACCCTAAAACTCAGCCTGAATATGTTCACTAGAGTTTTTTTTTTTCTTCCAGATACTTCCTTCCATTTCCTCCAACTTTGGTTTGACCATAATAGAAAACCTAGAGAGATAGAAACAAGCCATAGCATGAGATTCCTTTTCTACTTGGGTGACACACCTGTGGTCATCAAGGATATGGGTGTTAAGGGTATAGGCCCAAGGCTTCCTTTTCCCACCTTTGCCCACCAAAGGACTATTTTCCCTCGTTATGTTGGCTGTGAATGGTCTGGAGGGATGATAGGCCAAATGATAGGTATATTAAAGAGAAACCCCCCTGAGTTATTTCCCAAACTTCCCCAGATATCAATGACACTCACATAACCTAACTGGCCACCCAATACCTTTACAAGAAACTCAGGGGTACTCAAATTTGTCCTAGAATGAGGTGAATTAAATTCCTAATAGTTCCACCCTATACTACTTCAAATCCCTACAACCATATATAGTAATAATAAAAAAGAATTACAAAGGTACCCAAAGACTGTTTTGTGCATACCTGTAATACCCTGGTTTTGATACCTAGCTTAATAATGTATGTTTGCACATGATGAATGGCTGGAGAGCTCAAATATGTATTAGCTATTGAACATTAATAATAAAATACACCATAGGTTGCAGATGGACAATGACAAAGTCATAGGGGGTTATGATTCCATGAGAGGGGGGTATCTAAAGGGGATATACCAAAATTATAATATTTTATTAAACACATCTTTAAATTAGTTGGGAAAAGGAATTACATGAGCTTCTTGGGGAATACATATGGCACATGAGAATTCATATATTCCTCGTATTTTCAATGGTTCTTGAGGGGGGGTGGGATTATCTCATTCTTTATTGTTCTTAGTTCTTGGAGACAAGAGAGGAAATTTTGGTTGTAGAGAGCCATTACTAGTTGGTTGTATGAGAAGACTAGTTATTTTCAAGCAATGTAAGGATGGGTGAGTGCATAGAAGAATTGACATTTGAGGAAAATTGTCCTCAATTGAGAATCTCTAGAGCTTCCATCATTAATATTTCCTAGACAGACTGTACTGGATCCCTAGAAAGAAGTGGAATATCTTAAAGGATTGTATTTCAAAGAAGGGGATTCCTTTCCTTGGGTTGTGGAAGATGAAAGGGAAAGAGAGCTGGTAAGTTGGGATTGTTGTGTTATTGAATAGACTATAACAACATGAGAACTTAACTATTTTTGTGAGATTAGAGTCAGCCTTGGAAATTGTCCTTGTCAATTCATAGCCTCATCTGGGGGGTGACATGTTGTTGAGAGATTTAGAGCAACAAAGTCTATGTTTGGGTGGAATATTCAACATCTACAACCAGTTGGTGTGCTTATTTGATAAAGATAAGTGTTCTTCGTGGTTATATTCACGTTGTGTTTTATTCCGTGCTTGTTCACTGTTGAATGCTATGTATATATTTAAATGCTCTGCACTATGTAAGAAATATTCTTTCTTGATTGTATATATGTTTCTTGATGGTTTTTTCATGAGCATGTTGATTTGTTGCATGCTTCTTATTTTAATTAAATTGGTATCAGAGTTCTAAAATTAGTTCAAGAACATGAGTTCTTGAGGTACCTTATCATTTGGGTACATTACAATTTGATATCAGAGCATAAATTTGTAGTAATGTGCCTTAGTGGGGATATGGGTACATTACACTACCCTTGGCATGCTCATGTCAACATGATCCTATTCGATGCATTCAAATTTTCCCTACAGGACCGACTTCCTCCCCACTATAATCAACATCCTCAAGATAATAATCTCCTTTGTTGACGTATAATTGTCATCCCATGAACTTGAATGATGTTAAAGGAATAGATACATGTGAAAGGATAAACAACCCAATATTTGAAACATCTATTTTAGATTTGGAAATCATATCATTGTTACCACAAAAGGAGAATTAATTACCAAGGTCAAGCATGGGTAGGGAAGATGACTAGGTGCCATAAAAGGGTGTGGTTATAATAGGTTTGGTATTTACTTTGCATACATTCGTGAAGAGAGAAGTTATTACTGCCCTCCAACAATCAGATTGACCTCAATGTGTACTTGGACATTTTTTCTCTCAACTCATACAAATTTTTGGATCTCCTAGTAGAGATATTTTGGGTAGTACTAATATCATACTTTTTTCACTAGAACTCTTGGTTGACTTGATAGAAGGAGACATGTTTGTTAATTTAGGATGGAAACATATAACCAAGGTTTCTCCTACCTAAAATTCTATGGGATACATCAAACTAATAAAAGTATATTTATCGAATAAGAGAGAGGAAAAAATAAATTTTCGTGGAGAAACCCCAAGGTGGGGAAACATCCATGGAAGAAAGGCCTTCTATTCATCATATAAGTCTCACAATTATGATTTCTAGAGAACACACATGTATGGAGTTCAAATGAGATCCATACAACTCTCAAGCACATGGATGATCAATCCTAAGGACCCATAAGGTCTAGGCTAATGATCAATACCATAAGCCACCCTCCACTCTCATGGATTCAAGACTAATTTCCTCAATTTATAGTAACCGAGAGAAACTGGGACCATTAATCATAAGGTACTATTAAGGGTGGAGATCAACCAATCTAGAAATGTTGTTGATAAGCTTATCAAGAGATAAGGGAGAAGTAGTGGATAAGAATGTCCTATGAGTGTAGGTCACCATTACCCAAGAGATAGGTCACCACCAAATAACTCCCAAAAATCTCTCCATATGCACATGTGCAATATTACAAAAGTACAGTGAGGTCATGTTACATGTATAAATGCCCCACAATTAATGTTATAACGATCATCATTATGACACTAAGTAAAAAATTAGATCAAGCCACTAGACAACTTTAAAACAAATTCTAACAAGATGGGAAGGAAGAGACAAGTCATCGCCTCCCTCCAATAAATAAATTAACCTTAGTGTGTACTTGGACATTTTTTCTCTCAGCTCATACAATTTTTAGGATCTCCTAGTAGGGATTTTTTGGGTAGTATTGATATCATACTTTGGTTCAGTACTAGAACTCTTTGTTGATTTGATAGAAGGAGACATGTTTATTAATCTAGGATGAAACATATTTTCTTTGGCTTCCCTCTTTTTAAAAAATGACATATGGAAGTATTCTTATGTGTATTTTCTATATCACCTATTGGATCCTTGGCCATAATGGGAGGTATTGGACTATTAACTTTGGGTAGCCAATTATTGGTATTATGAGATAATGTGGCACATCGAGGGTTCACCTTCAACCCTTTATATTTTGAGCTACCACATACAATTGGGGTGTCATAAAATAGATCTGGTTCATAGTGAAGTGCTACTAGCATGGGATGTTTGCTATAAGATATCATGTTACAATTTGTGGGGTAAAGTGGTTTTCTATATTTGTTTACCATCTACCTTTTATATCTTTATTCTAATAAGAGTTTGCAATGTTTTTAGACTGGTGGATTATCTTGCACATCTGAACTCAAACCCAAATTTGTATTTTGCAAAATTCAATGCATAATTTTTCAAATGCATGTGTAAATGCATCATACATTCAATTAGATAATAAAAATATAAATAAAATCTAGACTTGCTGCAAATGTCAAGGGAGAACATGATGAACTTGGATTGATATGGAATGAGTTGGAATATGAAGAATTGACCATTTGATAGTATCACTTTAATTTTCCTTGCATTCGATCCAAAACCATAATTAATACATGTCTACATTATTAAAAGAAAGTTTGGGAAGCATGTGACATGATACTTAACATTTACGGTCTTTTTTAAGAGATCAATGTGCCTAATTTATATCTAATGCATTAGTGCACTAAATTATGATATGTGCCAACAATAAACCTCTCCAAAGGAAACCCTCCACAAAGTTCTAATTATGGAGGTTTGTAGTTGTATTTTCATTGTAAACTATTTATCAATGCATTTAGGTCAACAACGTGCACCTTATGCTTAAGTTTGTAAGTTAGACCACATGCCGAATTAGAAAAAGAAAAGAAAAAAGAGAGTCAAAGAATGTGTGCATTGATCATCAATGCACTGAAATATTGAATGAAAAATTTAGTCACAAAATCTCATTTTGTAAAAGTAAGTTTATAAAAGAAAGTCCTAGTCCCTATTCCATTCTTTTACCAAAACTTAGAGGGAAGAATTGTGCAAGAGAGGCTTACCAGGGAAGACTTTGGAGTGGACATGTTTTTCTAAAGAGATGAATTTGCAAGGGATTGTCGTAGGTCACATAAAAATTTGCATAGGATAAATTTAAGATATGTAACTTTTCTATTCATCTCAAATTTACCCTCAATTTATTCAAAAGATTCAAAAAATATTTTATGTATTTCTATTAGTATTTACAATGCACTTTCAAGAAAATAGAAGGTTTCCAGAGTCACCTTAGTTTTTCAAACCCTACTTTTCTCGTTGCTTCTTTTTTGTTTTATGTTGTTAACAATGAGGTTTTTTATAGGCAATAAATATTTATTGGTTTTCTATATTTGTATATCGAGATTTAGGTATCTATAAATATTTATTGGTTTTCTATATTTGTATATCAAGATTTAGGTATCTATTGGATTTGAACCACTCATTGCATTGGATCCCAAACCCTATCGACATTGGTTTTTTTATTTAAAAAAAACTTTAATGGTTACTGGTGCGCACTTTACAAAAACAACATACCAACACATTTTTTATTTAAAGAACACTGTTTGGTGTGGCCTTTTTAAAAAATACTGACTTTAGCAGTGCACAATATATAATAAAGACACACTGGTGTGAAACATTGTATCAAGTGCATTGTTTTAGAGATGTTTGTTATTACAAAATGTTATTGAGTTTATCGGTGCACATTGTACAATAACTACACACCGATGCATAACTATATATTAAGTGCATCGGTACATGTTATTGCAATATACACAATGCCTAACACATAAATAGTTTTAACATGAAATCCTTTACCTAGTTTGTAAAACATATTTCATAATTTGTGTATTTCATTTTGTAGAGATTTTATTGATCGAAAATGGTTGATAAAAGATTATGGAAAAAAAACTTATAGAAACATAGGGAATGGAAGGACATCCTAGGAAGAGAACATGGTAAGATATTTTAAAATTTAATATAAAAGTAATATATTTGAATTATCTATAGTTTTAAATTATATGTATTGGATAATGCATGTCATGTACAGAAAAAACTTGAAGAAACTCCAAAATATTGTTTGGAATATGAGTGGAAAAGAGCGTTAAATAGTTATGGAAATTTCGCAAAGAGAGGAGTTGGGTGGATCAAAAGGTGATCCATATGGAGTTTTTCTTCGACTTTTTACGATAAATGTACTTCTTAATAAAAATTGCTAACATGTCTCAAACATTCGATTTTGTATTTGTTGAATGTTGTGCAGGGATCGACAACGAGGGAAAAAAAGGCCATCCTAAGAATATAATAATCATGAAGGATGTAAATGATGATGAATTAGTCCTTAGTTCATCTAGAGTGGCATTGGAAGTTAATGAGAGGGGGGAAATATTTTATAATACTATGAGGGATACAGTGGAAATAATATATGTTCTTTTCATTTACAATACAAAAATCAATCCAATGACTCCAAGAATCATGTTATACATAATACATGAATCATTTCCAGAGGGATGGTCTAGGAGACCCGTGAGACTTGAAATAGCAAAAACATGCAATGACAAAAAAACATTTAAAAACAATTATTGCTAAACATATTTTTTGTAATATAAATGACCAAATTAATATTTTTGGCTATATTTATTTTCATATAAATATTAATTAATTTTTTTAATTGTGATTTTCGCTTTATAGGAAGATGGATAAAATTCCAAAGGACAATTGATGTGATATCTAAAACATGTTGGTAAGGATGTAAAAAAAGTGTACAAGGAGATGGTCAAAGAAATGAGCATAATTGCTTCACATAATGAACCATCCCAACAACACCGTGCACCAAACATATGTATTCATTGATTTTTTTCTATGTATTGAGAGTTGAATTATAGCATGGAATCTTAATTTTCATTTTTTTTTGTTGTTGCAACAAATAAAACAAAATTGAACCGATTCAACACATAAAACACGACAACAATGCATAAAAGGGTCGATCTCAAACTTTGTGAGTACTTAATGCGTTTTCCTTACTTAAGATTTCATATTTGTTGTGATGTATACATTTTAATTGATTTACAATCATCCATGGATGTTTTCTAATAGGTGTTAACATACAAAGAAGAACTATCTAAACATTTGATTAACATTGAATTAAGTATGAGTTGTGATAATATGTTGGAGTAACAAGGGTTGATTAAATAAATTTGTAAGTAGTTATGTTGTTTTACTTCCCTTATTTTACAATCAATGGAACAATAATAGATCTTTAATTTTATCTATGCTTTGTCATGGAATATACAATTAACAATAAATAAATTATGGAATGGAGCCAACAAAAGATATCTTGAGAGAAGGCATGAACCTTGGTTTCAAAATAATGTGTACTATTTATGAAGCACTTGCTACTCTGATATGATTTTCGATTTATGCAATGACAAATATTATACTATAAATATATATATACTCATTACACTTTATTTCTATGTTTGTAGATCGCTCATGAAGAGGCGCACTGTTAAAATCAAGCCAATAAAGAAAACATTCCAAATAACCCATGTACAATATCATATGCAAGTGATGAAGAAATGAGGCATGTAAGTAACTCAAGCAACGATGGTAGTTCGAGCAATGAACGATGATCACTGAACTTGAATGTTACAAGTTGTATATTTTGGAATGATTTTATGTGAAAGTCAATCATGTTGTTTGATGGAGGAGCATCAAATGAAATCTTGATTCTGATCCTAAGAGGGCCGAACCATTTACTAAAGGGGGTTGGTTCCATTAATTTCCATATCATTTCAATAATTGGGTTGAGAGACCTCTAGAAGATACACAGTTCGTAATCAGTTGTAATAGGTAGACTCTGTTTTTGATTTTTAGAACAACATGAGTGATCTTAGGGATTTATTATGATAGATTAGGATTACACAGTTTGAGCTAACCGAAGATGTTGAAATCAATAAAATTGTAATTGTGTGAATGGCAGAGGAGAGAGGGAGAGAGATTTATGTTTATAGGATTGTATGGGAGAACTCTAAGAAAACATGGATTCT
>ML787932.1:53665-78965 GCA_009831015.1 Picea engelmannii | reverse complement strand
AATTGGAGTGAAATTCTGGGTTGGACACCAGAATTGACAGGCTGCTACAGGCCTGTATACCTATAGCTAAAATGGGTATCCCTCATTGGGCCCAATTTGACCTCGGAGGCCCCCAATTAGGCCTCTTTCCGGTGCATGCTTGTAGGGCCAAACTGAGTACCTGTCGCTCTGGGACACGTCACTGAAAATCTGGGCTGAATTTGCTGAGGTGAATGGCATGGGTGTGTTCTAGACTTCGTCCCGGTCGGTTCGACTATTTACGGGCGAAAATCCGCCTCCGTACCGGGAAGTTATGCAATTAAAAGTTCTAGTGACCCTTAGGGGGGGGGGGAAATTAAATTTTAACATATAGTTTAAAAAACCATTTAAATTTTATTTATGTTTTAATAAAACATTATTAATTTTTTTAAAAAAATAATTATAATTACAAATATATAAATATATTTATAACTAAATTAAAATTAAAAAAATAATATAATATGAAATTAAAATAAAAATAAAATAAAATTTAAAATTTAAATAAAATTTAAACAAAAATTAAAAAATTAAAACTAATTTCTAATCCCCCCACTCGTCAGCCCGTGGTCACCATACGACCGGGATAAGGGACAAAAGAGCCCACAGAGGTTTTGGGAAGGGTAGTGCGTGGCTGGGCGAAGGAGAAGGAGGAGGTGGTTGGTGGCCAGGACTGGTGGGCGCGCTCAGGGGTGGAGGAGCTGGTACAACGTGAGGTTGGCTGGGTTTCGCGCACGAAGGGATGGGAAGAGGAATGGAGGAGGTGCGGGGAAGGCGTGGGCAGAGGGAGGAGAGAGCAGGGGGCGAGGGATGAGAATTTTGCAGAGTGGGGGTGGAGGAGGAGCAGAGGGCGCGCGCAAGGGAGGTAGGCGGAGGAGGAGGTCGCTGTGGGTTGTGGGTAGCGCGCGCAGAAGGAGGAGCCCACGGTGGTGGAATGGGAGAGGAGGCCACGGGAGAAGTGTGGGCAGAGGGGAGAAGGGAAGCGTGGGAGGTTGTGGCAGAGCGGGAGCCGAGGGGAGGCCGAGGTGGAGAAGACTGCACGCAGGAATGGAAAACGGAGGAGGAGCGCGCGCGGTGGTGGTGGTGGCGCCCAGGTGGTGGACGGGTGGCTAGCCACCCAAAAATTAAACTTTGAAAACTATAGCCAAGTGGGTTTTTGGAAACAAAAAATGGGCAGGAGGTTTCAGGTTCAAAACCCCTGCCCTCCACTTGAATTTATGGGGAGTTTTTGGAGCTTTCTGGGCAAAGGAAAAATGGAGGGTTGGGGTTCAAAGGCCAGGGATCTTCAGTGACATGCCCAGGCTTGTAACCCCCAATAGACAACTTCATAATTTTTAAAATTCTAAAGGAGCCATGGAGGCTTGGGAAAAATTCCCAAGAGGGGTTCGAATCCCCTCTCCTTTGCATCTTTCAGCACACAGAGAATCTGAATGAACTCAGCAACCAGCAAAAAAAACTAATTTTGAACCAACAGCCATTATCATCATTTAAACAGGCAAACAAACCCCAATTTCTCCTTGCAGAACCTCAAAACAACCAGCATATCTTATTGGTTTTTTGGGAAATTAGCATAATGGGTTACCTGGTCCATGGCTTGGAAATGGCAGCATGAAAACTGGCCGACCACTGCTGCACTGCTCCTGCTGTCAAAAACATCCCTTTTCTGCCATGACTGCTGTTGCAGAGCTATCCCTCCTCTGCCAAATTGCCAAAATGGCTTGGGAGAGAGGAGAAGGGAGGTTTTGTTTTTTTTCAATTTTTTCAAAAAAACCAAAATTCCCCATTTTGCATGAGGCTATGTGCCCATTCCCCAAATTTCCAATTTTTCTGAAAATGTTTAATAAAACATTTTATTAATTTTTTAATATTTTTGGAATTTTGTGCAAGTCAAAGTTTGACTTTGACTTTGACTTTGACTCTGCTGCAACTGACTCGGCCCAAAAATGTTGACTGGAGAGACGGAGTCAGAATAAGACGCAAGTCACATCGTTGGAAAGGTCTTGATGAGGAGATCAGGAATATGTCCTCACCAACTTGAGATAATGCCACCTCAACCTTCAAATTTGGCCCGGAACAGTGACCACTTAAAGACCCTTGACTCGCTGGTGGGCCCACATGACACCTAATCTTGCGAAAGGTGCCAAATCGTCATACGATATCCAATCGAGGAAAATGAGGTACCGTAGGAAAGATATTGACAAGTACTTCAATGAGGTGACAATATAATTTTGTTCTAGGGTCATTTATGACTTTTGTAACTGTTATGAAACCCTGTCATGTGAGTTGGTGGACCCCTTTTTTCCTAAAATTATTGGCCAACTTGTGACAGCTCTAACCAGGCCATCGGGAGTCGGAATGAGGCAAATAAGATGTCGTTGGAAAGGTGTATGAGTATATTACAGCGTGGAATCACTGAATATCTTATTTATAACACTTTACCCACCAATTGTAAATCATGAAGCACTGCAACCAATTTGATTTCCAAAAGTGGTCATAAACTTGCGAAGGCTCGTTCTTACCAACCGGGGGTCGAAACCAAGCACGGGATATACCGTTGGAAAGGTATCACACTTCCCTACACCATGTATGGGTTTGATTTTCCCTTTGATATCATAATCTGAACAGAATCAGACCAGGAAGTCACAGATATTGGTTTTGTCCGTTCGGGTGACTTTGACTTTGCGTGCCTCATATGTGTCATACTAACTCATAATCAAGCTCATGATAGCTCGTTGAAAATATTGTCCCGGTACCTACCACTTGGAAGTGTTGTATTCCCTGAATCAATCAACCTTGACATGAAGAAGAAATGTCATGGGAAGGCCCACAAATCCCTGAAAGCAAACAACTGATACTCTTTCAAGGGCAGAGGCCATAATAACTATGACCCCCGCCACTGTCTTTGACAGGAACCATAGCATCAAGGGGCGTTTATGGAAAAGTAACTGTGTAAAACACCATGTTGAGCCCATATAATATTTTTGGGTCAACAACCACCAATTATACATTGTGGATCCATGTCATCAAGATTTTACATAGCCACGAGACATACAAAGTGGATCTATGTGTCAATGAAAATAACAAATACTCCATCGCAACCTGGATAAAAAATGATGAGGTCCAGGGACTTCAATCCCGTCGTCCGTTAGTACAAATCTAGCCATGTGATTACAGATGTTGAAGTCGAACATGGTTAGAAACCACTTGATTACCAGTTGTTAATGAAAACCGTTAACACGTGAGAGGGAAATCACCATTGATGTCAATGACTCCCAAGGTATGATAGTACAATTCAATGAGTGTGAATAGATGAGTTGATGTCGAACACTTGATGGAGTTTCTCGATCAGGGATCAATGATGTAAATCCACTGTCGAGAGTGATGAAACCTGCCATTGAGGCATGCAGGCTCCAAGGCACTAAATAATTTGTAAGTCTTGTTCTTGGATAATGAGCTAAAGTCGACAGGAAAGGAATCGTCACGGGAGGGCCTTGATGTACCCCCCATCAAATGACACGAAACAAGTAATAGATTTAGGGTAAAGCAAAGTACGCATATGATTTGGAATGGACACAAGGAAGGTTGACATGATAGGATTTGACAATTGCAGATGGAAGACTCAATAGAGGGCTTGGTTGAACTTCTCTTGAACATATGGATGGAACAACACTAGGCTTGGCATCATCAACCCAAAGACGACCCAAGATATGAACTTTAAGAAAGTCATATGAGAGGAAAATCGATTTCCCAATCCAGATTCAAATGATAAAGGGGGTGCCATGTTCAAGAGAGACACTTACTACCACTAACACAAATATAGAGACACATCTCTTTCCCTAATTCCCCCCCACCATTTCTGGCGAGTACCTCTTTATTTTTACGCAAGCATGAGGAGGATAACATATGCTTGTTGATGTAAGCTCATCCTTCGGATGAATCCCTCAGAGTATTTTTAACTAACCCTAAGAAGGAGTGGTTTGGTCCCGTATAGGTCTGTCGATGTTTTTTTAACGAGTCCAAAGATAGAAAACTTGAAGGTTTTTCATGTTTATAGAGCCTAGAAAAACACTTAAAAGTGAACTCTCTCAATTCCTTTTTCGTAAAATAGTTTGATAGGACCGAAAAAGTGATAAACTATCACCCGTCGAACATTTTATTCAAATACTTTTACGAGCATGAACAAAACAAGGTCGCTGGAAATCTTTTCATTTTTAAGGAGTGTGAAAAAAGATTAAAAATTACTCCATAAGTTTCGTTATTTTCGTGTTACCATGAAGAGTATGAAAAGACGACCAAGGATGATTTTAGGGGCTAAATTTTGCTCATGGGATAATTTTCCATGGTTTTTCCAAAAATGAGATTCGATATTTTAAAAATGATTCGCCCAAATTCTATAGGATAAAATTATTTTACCTTAAAAATCATCAAAAGTTTATAAAAACTATATAAAATACTTAGAAATTTGAATATTTTTTGAAAAATATCACCAAACATTTATTGTTGACATATAAAGGATTAGTAATATTCGCCAAGGTTTCTACATTTTAAAATAAATTTCCATCCTTAAAATCATCCCTGAAGATGACAAAAGTATACTTGGTTACGATCTCATCGTTTTTCGAGCACGAGAACTGACAAATACTAAGCTCGAGGTTTTTCTAAAAAACCCTAAAACGTAATCATACATGTGATGACAAAGACAAACAAATCGCAAAAAACTGTCCATACTTCGTTGTTCGAAACCCTAGTCTGCCCATCTGTGAGAAACAACACTCACGAGACCATTAGGTTTTTGAGAAAATATATTCAAATAATATAAAATATATTTAGAAAAAGTAAAAAATGAGATAAATAGGGATAAGAACTCATTTTCACTATTTCATTTGTATTTGACCAAARACTTTGTCCAAAGGCCTTTTTTCATCGCGTATTTCGACGGTCGATTGCGGAGAGCTYGAGSGATCATTCRGCGAACGGTCTACGTGGAATTAGTAAGTACCTCATCTTATTCCTTTTAAATGGTTTAAAAGTCATTTTAATCGGTTAAAAGATGAATTTTTGGGTAAATTTTTGGACMATAAGCACGCGTTGGGGCCGCCGCAGGTGCCCTATATCGGGGCCTGCGAAAATCAAGGATTTCTACAAGCGCCTAATGGTTCACCTGTGGAAACCCCGCTTTGTAACCAAATCCCAATCGTGGTGGCATAAAACCCAAAATAAAAAAAGATACGGTGGACCAAAAATAATTCTAAATCATGATAATTAAAGGTGTTAACATATTTCTTTCATCTCCATGCAGGTATTTTGATTGCAAAGATGTTGGAGTGGAGAGAAAGAGAGAATGAAGACAATGATGCAATGGATTTAAATGATCCGGGCACCATAAATTCCCTACGATAGTGTGGTATATTAAAATTCTTCAAGATCCAGGTCATGAGAGCCCAGCTGAGACTGTTGGAATATTTGGTTCGTATGTGGGATGTGGACCAACAAGTCTTCCATGTGGGTGTTCATGTGCTCTCCCTGGACATCGAATACATCTACTTATTAATAGGGTTGTCCTGTCGTTGGGTGCAAGTGACTTTAACAGGAGGTCGAGGTGGGGGTTTACCGATGAGCGAATACATCAGACTCTATTGTGAACCCGGGGCTGAGCGACGCAAGGGTAAGGTGGCTATGAGAGGGGTTCATGATATGACCTTGAGAACCATCATTTTCACCATTTCACGCATGGAAGGGAGCACTTCTCCACACATGGCTCTGTAGATCTATTTCCAATATGCGATAGAATGCATGGAACCTCGTGTGTTCAACTGGTGTGATGGGCTTATCCGTAGTATGAAGAGCCAGTTGACCAAGAGCAAGAACGGGGATCTAAAACAATTTGGGTATGGATCCATTTTGGTATCTTTCTTCCTGTAAAGAGTCCCTCACTTTCGATTACAAGTATATTGGAATATACCAGCGCCACGAGATCTGCGGATGAAGCAGTGGTGTGATCTCATGTCCCGACATGTGGCAGGCCCCATTATTATATATAATGACACATTTTTCGATTGGTTGGAGCCCCAGATATTGATGATCGAAGACTATGCATATGCTGGGCTAGATTTTCACAATGATCCTGACTTAGTGCTACCTAAGGGTTCTCAGTGGGGGGAACTAGGTAAGAAATACATTTTGCTTTTATAGTGTTTTTGTAAATTTTTTCAAAATATTAAATTTTTTTATAAGTTTTTCAATCCAATGACTAATCAAAAAATATCATGACCATATAGATGTAGGGCCATTTTGGCCCCTAGGTATATCCCATGTCCATAGGTGAGGGGAGGCATCGGTGGTAGAAGGATGGGATGCGCATGACTACGAAGCAATCAAGCAAAATATGGAGGGTTTGACTATGGGGATCCCAGATATGTCGATTGGCGAGGTCCCAAGGCATTTCCAGCGCCAACTGTGGGCATGGCTGGTTCATTGAGACACTTTCTCCGTAGGGTAGCACGATAAATAGTGTGTTACATTGAGAAACATCCACGATACCATTTTTGTAGAAGCTATGTGTTTGATTTTTGATATTTTTGTCTTCGGACGAAAAACAATCTTTTTGTAAAAAAATTTGATCGTTATATCTATATACATGAGGCTTCTACCGGCTTATTTTTCTTTGTATAATACATGTGATGTGTGATTGGATTTATAAATGTCTCAGATGTCTGTCTAACACATAATTAGCTAATGCATCAGTTAATGTATTTAGACATCTAAGAATGTGCTGATACTCGATATAATCAAAATAACGTTCCAAGAGGTGAATTCGTAAATATACCCACAACAAAGTAGGACTTCGAATAACATAGACATTACTTAAATGTAGCACTACTAGCTTCGAATCAAGTCGTATAACTAGACGACGAATCCCAAGTGAGATAGCATTAGTCAACAATTCGATGACGGTGCTATACTTTTCTATATTATTGGTTGCACGATTGAGGTAAACACCATGTAGACTGATAAGTTAGTTCGTGGGTGCATAGATTGCCTAGGTTCTGAGTACTATGACTAGTGCCATCGACGAAGCCAAGGTAGGGTAAAAAATACTCTGACATTTGAAAACCAAGCACAATGCAAGATAAGCGGTCGAGGGTAGAAACCGAATAACGAAAAAAACACACAGACGTAGCACACTACAGTATGATACAGTAAAATACAAGCACTCATGCAAAGATAGTCTAAGCATAGTACTTCTTTAAGTAAATCCCATTTCTGGGTTCACTCAAAGGAATGCCATCATAATCTACTAACTCATAGGCTCCCTTCTCCAACACTTGTTTGACGATATAAGGGCCTCGCCACATAGCTTCAAATTTTTCGGCACCTAGAAAAGCACGATATTGTTCATAGAGAAGAACTAGATTGCCCTCAGAGAAAACATGTGGTTTGACATGTTTGTCATATTGGGCCTTGACGCGTTTCTTCTGGGTTTCAATAACTAGGGTGGCATCTCGATGGGCTTTGTCTAATTTCATAAGATACAACATATGTTCTTCTTCAACAGAGGTTTTTGGAAGAAGTTCAACAACTAGCTTTAACGATGGGATCTCACATTCAATCGGTAAGACAAGTTCTAAACCATACACTAATTGGAAAGGTGTAAACCCCGTAGACTTCACGGATGTCCGATAAGCCCATAACGATGAAAACAACATCGTGTGCCAGTTCGTTTTGTGAATTCCTATAATCCGTCGAAGCATGGTGATAAGAACCTTGTTGATTGCTTGAACTTGACCATTGGCCTGTGGGTAGTAAGGGGTTGAGTTTTCATGTCAAAGACCCAAATTTTCTGTGAGATCAGACATCATGAAGTTCCGAAAGTGAATACCATGATCAGTGATGATAGACTGTGGGATTCCAAATCGTGCAATGATGTGATTGAATATGAATAGAGCTACAATTTTCTTGTATTGTCGAATGTAGGCATCGCCTCGACCCATTTCATGAAATAATCCATGGCTACGATAATGTATCCATGCCCCCCGACTGAGTGAGGGTTACAATTCATGAAATCGATACCCCATTTAGAGAAAGGTCCAACATAAACTACAGGGTGTAAAGGAGCGGGATGAGATATGATCTTATGGTTGTATGTTTGGCAAGCGTGGCATTTTTGGATGACAATTATACAATCTTTTAATAAAGAAGGCCATAAGTACCCAGTGCGCAAGATATTTTGGGCAATGGCATACCCGAACATATGACTGCCACATGCACTAGAGTGGAAGTCATTCAAATCTTTCTTGGCCTCATCAAAGGCGAGACAATGATGTAAGATAGTGTCAACACCCCGATGATAAAGAGTGTCACCGAGAATGATGTATTGACGGGCTTGATAGAAGATGTGACGACGGTCTGTACTAGAGAGTTCTGGCCAAAAAGTTTGAGTCTGGAGATAAATGATAATATCTCCATACCAAGCATCATCAGAACTGATCAGAAAAAGGGATTCATCAGGTAAGGAATCCTCTACCACTTTTTCTGTCTCAACAGAGGGAAGGTCACATATTAGTTCGGAAAACACCAAGGATTTCTTGGACTTAGTGCGTTCGAATTCTAAGTCAAACTCCTGGAGAATCACTATCCATTTGGAGTATTTCCCCCTAGCAATTGACGTGTAAGAATGTGCTGCATAGGGTTGCAATCCGAAATTACAATGGTCTTGCGTAATAGAATATAGTGACGGAAACGTTGGACAGCTTGAACAACTGTTAAGGCCAGTTTTTCAACATGTAAGTACTTGGCTTCGGTCATTGTGAGACTCTGACTCAAATAATAAATGACATGTTCAGCGTGTAAATCGTGTTCTTGGACGAGAACCATGATGATGGTCAAGTCCAAAGCAACGAGATAAAGGAAATAATATCGACTATAATTGGGTGGGAAAAGTAGTGGGGTACGGGTTAAAGTCAGTTTCAAAGCATCGAAGGCTTTGTTGGCAGTGGTGTCCCATACAAACTCAGAGCCTTTCTTTAATAGTCAAGTAAATCTGAGTGTTAACTCAACGTAGTTTGGGATAAAATGACGTAGAAAGTTTGCCTTCCCTTGCAAACTTTGTAGCTGGCGAAGTGAAGAAGGAGGAGGGAGATTGAGGATTGCCTCAACCTTCAAAGGATCTACCCTGATCCCCTGATGTGACACAATAAAGCGTAGGAGTCAGCCGGACTCCACACAAAATACTCATTTATGTGGGTTTAAGCGTATACGATAGAACCGACAACGAAGGAAAATAGCTCGGAGGTGGGTCGGATGATCACTACGATGCATGGAATGGGCTGGTAGGTCATCTAAATAGGGTTGTACAATGTGCTTAATATCATGGAAATCATAAGACATAACACATTGAAACGTTGCACCAACATTTTTCAAACTGAAGGACAGTTTTCAGTAGGCAAAAGTGCCCCAAGGACAAATGAAAGCGGTTTTGTGTTAATCCGCGGGTAAGATATTGATTTGATTATATCCAGAGAAATCATCCATGAGGGAGAAGATTTCACTTTCGACACAATTTTTGATGATTTGGTCAATGAAGGGGGTAGGAAAGTTGTCCTTAGGACAAGCTTTGTTGATATCCCTATAATCAACACAGACACAGATCGTACCTTGTTTCTTGTTAACCAGAACGAGATTGGATACCCAATTAGTCAAAGCCACTGGATAAATAAAGCCGGCTTTAAGAAGTTTTTTGACTTCAAGCTTGATAGCAGCTTCTTTACGGGGGTGGACCAAGAAAAGTCTCTGTTGGATAGGTTTAGCATCCGGGTAGGTCTTAATTTCATGTACACCAATATCAGGGTCAATACCGGGCATCTGTTCATAGATCCATGCGAAGATGTCAAAAAATTCTTGGAAAATTGACTTATACGTAACAACCTCATCGGTGGAACATGAAGCTCTGTTGTGGACATTATTGACAACTCCAGATTTGATAGATATGTTGAGGGGGATGGTGGGTGAAATGTTACTTAAGTTCCCTTCGTATAACACATCGTGTGTGGATTCAGGAACCGAAGAAATAATGACAACGGTCGACGGAGTCGAGATCCATTGGTAGCTTGCGATGGTGTGATGTTCGAGAAAGAGAATGGAATGATGATGTACATCATCCAAAGGGGTATCTTACATCAACATAACTGACATAATCATCTCGTCCGTGGGAAAAATAACGTGGAATGAATAAGGAGATGAATCACCGAGAGAGGGAGTAGAAGGGTCGTCCGATTGAATGACTTGGTAAGTGGATTCAACTTGACTTAAAGGCATTTGGTTTCCTTAGAGAATATAATCACCGGGTTCGGGTACTATCCACAAGTCAGAAGACGCGGGAGTTTCGCGGATGGAGGTGGAAATCATGTTAATCGAGGCAACCAAAGGAGGTGGAACGTCGGGTGGTGGGATTGGAAACGTACCCATCAGAGTGGAATCTTTTAATAGACCCACACTGACATTCTCATACCCAAGGGGTGTCTTTGAAATGAAAGGTACGTTGCTGGTATGTGTATCAGAGTTAAAGAAGGACAAATGGTCTACTGTAATGGATTTTTCCTGATGTGGAAAATGCACGATACGGAAAATAGTATACATGACTTCATACATGGAATTGATCCAACTACAACCAAGAAAAATATTGTAATCGAGAGGTGCGTCAAAGACCTCAACTTCAACACTGACCATTTTTCCTTCTAATGTAATAGGCAACGAAGGGAGAACACCGTAGGGTTTAAAGCCAGATCCATTAAAGGCTTTGAGTGTGTTGTGTGATTCAGTTAAGGGAGGAGAGCCAATGGATTTCCAGCAGGCGATAGACATGAAACATGTCGAGGCACCCTCGTCAATAACTATTCTACAAATGTTCTTGTCGGTGACAACAACTAGTATTTGAAACACGAGCTGAGGGGGTAACCTTGGAATGTGATCTTCCAAGTCAAAGATTATTAAATTCGTATCCGTGGGGTCGATTCCACCAATAGCTTTCAACAATGCCTTCCGTTGTGTAGGAAAACTCTGAAGGACTTCGAGGGCTGACATCATAGATGGTGCTTGTGCCATATCTTCTATGATAATGTAGTTCTGGGTGGCACACACATGGGGATTGAAGGCAGAATTTTGAACCATGCCCTTAGGAGTAGGGTGAAGGACTGTATCGGGGCTCGGTCATTCGAGATGAAGAGCACTGTTGGAAGGTAGATTCGAGGGAGATTGTTGAACCAACGAAGGTGGTATATCGTCAACTTTCTCCTTGGAGGAAGAGTAATATTTGGCACGAGTGGTAAGTGTGATGTCATTCTTCTTTGAATCACCGTTACACATAAGTACATAGGAGGTAGTGGAGGAAGAAGGTTGATCATGGATGACCAATTGAGCCTGTTGTTGAGAAGGGAAGGGTTGTGACAAGACGACAGGTGTAGGAGGTTTTGGGGTCCCTTGGAGGAACTTCGTGACCTCAACACATCTCAGACAATCCTTTGTGTAGTGATCATCACCATAGATAAGGCAAGGATAGCAAGGTTTGCATTTATCCTTATCATCAACAGGTTTTGTCTTGGTCTTGCTGGATTAGGGATGGTTATTTTTATCCTCCTTATTCCTAACCTTCCATTTTTTGGATTTATTCTTTCTGGTAGGAGTCGATTGAACGACGTTCACTTTTGAAGTTTTACTGGTGGGAGGGGTGGGTGTCAGAGAAGTTTGAACATTATAAGCATGGGATTTGGGCATGGTGTGAGAGGCCTGCGTAGATTGAGGTTGATCATGGAAAGTACCTATCACACCATCAATGACATGAGAAGCTGTTGGGGTTGTTGAGGTGGTTGTGGTAGAAGGATGAGGTGCATTAGGGAGAATATCATAAAGAGTACCCGTTTGTGAATAAACGAGATCGAGATACTAGGCATGACTGATCGCTTGTTATTCTGTGAAAACTCCACCCATATCAATGTCTTTAGATATGTCATTCATGAAGGATTTGGTGAACCATTTTGCCAATAACTGATCGGGAAGATCGAGTTTGATTAGAATCCATCTTCGTCTCCACTCATGAATGTGATCAGAGATATGAGTGGCTTTACTTTGCTTGAAATAACTCAGAATCTCAGTTCCCATTTTATAACGGATTGGAAAATGGTAGTGAGTGAGGAAAGCCATAGCTAGGGTATTAAAATTGGTGAAGAATCCTCGTGGTAATTCTATATACCACTTCGCGGCTGAACCTGTGAGAGTTCGTTGAAAAACATGTAACTGAATGGAGTCATCCATCAAAGATTTGGATGAACACCAAAGGTGGAAATTCATGACATGATTGTTCGGGTCCTCACCGGGTTTACCATCAAACTTAGGAATGTCGGATGGTAGTTTGGCTGGTATGACAGGCCAATGAGGAGAGTGACGGATAGGATCATTCAAAATTAAAGACAGATCAGGGAGCTCCAAAGTGGCCAAAAAGGGTATCTGTCTATTCACGTGAGGGTACTGGTGACTTTGGGGAGGAAGTCCCATCGGTATACCAGTAGGACAGTAAGCAGTTTGCATATAATGCGAAGATCCGAACAAATTCGGTTGTTGGTTTGGTGGCAGGTGGCTCGTGGGGTTGTATTGATTAGGTATGCTCCCTTGAAAAGGGATAGTAGACAGAATGTTTGAACTCGAAATGGGATTGGAGGTCTCGGGGTAAGGTTGTCCCGTACTAGGGGGTATGAAAGAGGTGACTTGATGCTTTTCCCCCCTTGTCGATTGAGTATTACCTGGGTAATAAAGTTCCAATACTGGGCTAAAGTTGCCAGGATGTTCTGTCCATAGGGTGGGGTGGGTGGGGGTTTTCCTTCGAATGGAGGTTGTGTACCCATTGGGGTTTGACCTCCAAGTGGGGGTTGAAATTGGCCCCCAGGGTTAAATTGTCTACCAACAAGAATTTGATAATTAGGTGTGAAAGACTGAGTAATGCCACTAGGGTCGGGTCCGCCGGTGAGAGGTGGATAAGACCCTTCGGGGGGGGGGAACTGAGGAAGTGTCGGAATAAAACCGACAACAAGAGTGTGCCCAGGAGGAGTGAAGACTCCAGGAGTCCTGGATGGAACTTGGGTAGGAATGAGAATAGAAGCATTCAACACATTATACCCAAGAGGAAGTGAGAGGATTTGACTAGGTAAAAGTGGTGTGCCAATAGGTGTTTGTCTAGCCACCGTATTCCCGGTAGGAATAATCGTAGTATTTTGTACCATCGTGAAATGGGCCTACTGAAGAGGGATAGTTGAACTGGAACCAACTGACAAAGCTTCTGAACCAGGAAAATAATAGCATGTTGTATTGTTAAAGTGATATAAAGGTATCATAAACGTCTAAGATGTTTCGAGTGGTTCAAAAGTGGTAGGGATTTCAACTCCTGTCTCTGAGGTAGGAGGGTTCCTTTAAGAAGTCGGAGTCTGAACTATGTTAGTGGCCCAAAAAATTTCCTCGTTTAAGAGGGTGACAATTTTGGGAGGTAATCCAGAAGTGTCGACAACAAGTTCTCCGGATGAATTGAGTCAGAGAATATGTCTCTCGTATCTAGGAGGTAGGCGAAAAGCTTCCAGAGGGCCCGAAACAACCCGAAAGCTCTCTAGAGAATCGGTCCTTTCTGGATGTACAGGTACGTGGTCCTTGATCTCACTCTGTTGAGGAGAATCCTCCGATGGGTTAGGAGGCAAGGGTTGAGAAACTTTCAGATCTTCCAGAGGTAGTCCTTGCATCCTACGTGAATGACATGGAGGGTCAATGTTGGCTGAACTGAAAATTCTATGAAAAAAATCAATGGCCAACTATGTTAACAAAAAACACTCGCTAGTAGAATCTAGGAATAAAAACCAAGCAAAAAAAACCTTCCTATCCCGAAGTCACTAGTTGGTGATGAAATCCAATGTCGTGAAGTCAAGACAAGAAGGGGCTGGGCTAGAGTGGAAAAGTTATGTTGACGACCTGCTTAACGGACTTACACCTTGGTGCAAGTTCCCACACATAATCATGGGTATACTCTCCAAGGAGCCCGAGTGAGTCTGGCCAATGTCGAATCCAGGTACCATGGAGACTTTCCCCTCCACAGTCACGTTGTGTAATACCCTAAGAAGATAGGCTAATAAAGTTACCACAAACAACAATGATGCCTGGGGAAACAATCGATAGTCTGATCCACACACAAGGGCAGGGTATCGAGCCCGAAATCAAATTGAGAGGCTTCCACTCATCATTGTGGGTATACCTTCAAGTGACCCCCATAATACATGCAATATCTACACCGAGACCAACAAATCAAGGTAACTCTGTCAATCTTAATGCGACCTCAGGTTTGACCCTTGTGTGAGAAGGGATTCCCAGGACAAAATGTTGCAAATGGATTTGAACACTCCCTATCAAAAGATACTATTGTGTGTTTTGTTCTTTGGAGAGTGTGTCTCACTACCTCTTCCGAAGCTCTATCCTAGCTAATGTTGGTGTAAAAGAGCCCTAGAAAAAGTTACTAGTTAAATTTTAGAGTTGCGCAATATTATTAAAGGTTGTTATTACTCAAGAGGGAGACGGGAATGAAACCAATGATGTGTAAGACTTTGACCCAATAACGTGCAAATAGCAATGAATGATGCAAAATTTTGTTCGATGAATTCTATCTATAGTAGGGAGAAAGTATTTTTCTAGAACAATGCAAACTACGATGTACAACTCTTTTCTTTGAATATAGTACCAAACAATAATCAACAATGTTATTTCACTATTCGTTCTTTTTCAATGTGTCAAACGCCAATATTTTCTGTATAAATGATCGCTTAAAAGACTAAAAAGACTTTAATTTTTTTCCTTTCGAGAAACCAAAACAGGGATGTAACTAAGAAAGGATAAGCAATCAATGAAAATAAAACACTCAACAAACACCCAAATCGATCTTTCAATGGAGATAAAAATAAAAATTTGACAAGAAAATGTCTCTTCAAATATGAACAAGAAATGTTTTTCTGATCATTAAGAAATCCAGAAGATGTAACCAACCTGCAAATCCAAATCCAAACCAAGACCTTTAATCGAGCAAGCACTCGGACCCAAGTCTAGAGATTATATCCTTGTCGATAAAAATAGAAAACAAAGATTGAAAAAAAATAAAAAGATAGGTGTTTGATCTCCGAAACCAATCAAGATCAAGCTAAAACAATTAGAAGAATTCAAGAACTGGCATTAAAAATCCTTGTTCAGCTGACTAAAGCAAAAATGGACAACAGTAGAGGCCAAAACCCAAACCATTTTTATTTTTTTTTCAAACGCTGCCACAGGTGGGCAGTATAACACTGTGCGGAAATGAATGATTTCCACGAGCAAAAAATATGCAGGGTGCGAAATCCCATGCTGAAACAAAGCATCAGGGTGCAGAAATGAATGGTTTCCACAGGCTATCTATGAGGTGCAGTGCAAATGTGTTTGAAAAATCAAGAAATTTGGGGAAAATGACAAAACATCTAGGTGGAGTTTTAAACCCAGGGAGAGTGAATGGGTCTCCCAGAGACATAGAGATTGATATCAAGTAAAAAGAATAGGTCAAAAGAAAATGGCCAACAAAAAACCACAATCAAGTTGTCTTCCCCAGTGGAGTCACCAATTTTGTTATTGGGTAAATCAGTAGATGCAGACATGAACTGATCCCCCTAGATCCACTTGGATCTAGAACAAAACAAGACAAAACAAGATGCTTTCCTTAAGTTGCAATCATTGAGTTTACTATCCAAAGAGGAATAGATAACATACCTTATGAATCACTTCCTTATATATTTGTTGTCCCTGCTTCACTCCAGTGCTCTTGTAGGATCAAATCTGTGACAACACAAATCAACCAACGTGAAAGAAGCAATAGTAGAATTCAATGACAACCTAAACATGTGATCAAGGAGTCATGTAATAAAACACTAATCATTTTATGGGAAAGAGACGTGCCATCGTATTATATTAATGAAAAGTAGAAGATACAACTGAATCTCCTTGATGTCGTAAGTTCCCTTTTAGTGGTCCTTTGTTCCAACACACACATACACTTGATCCGAAATTTGCATGAAGATAATCCACAAAATATTGATGGACAAATGGAGGCCTCAAGCATCAGTAAGAACAAGATTCTTCACACAGTCTTCAACCTATTCTTTCATCAATTCTCTTCTTAATCTTATTTCTTCTTGCTTAACCTTTTCCATGAGAAGCCCATGATTATATAGGAGAAGGTGAAGTGGTTAAAAGGATGAGGATGATCCCACCAAATCAGAGAAACCAGTAGGATCACAACCATACAGACGCCACCTCACATTCTAGAATATTACCCTTCTAGAAACTTCGTGAAACCTCTTTCCTCTTTTAGCTTTGGAACGCCACCGCACCCTGCCTATGTAGCAGCCTGCGAAAATCCCGTAGGCCAGCTATAGAGAAGCCTGCGGAAATGATATATTTACGCACCGTGTAGTATGAACAACCTACAGACCCTTTCTAAAAAGAATCCTTGTAGAGGAGGAAAAAAGTTTCTTTTCTCAGGCATAAATTCATGTTGGGAGCCTGAACACATGCCTGGGATATCATCATTAGAATGACCAAAATAATGTGTAACACCTGACACATGAAAAAATCCAATTTATGAAGGGGGGTTTGGACAAAAATGAATTCCTCACTCGGTCAAAGGACTTTTCTATATCCATTTTAATAACCATGTTTGTATTTATTTATCTTGCTAGAGTGTATAGCTTTTTGAACAAGCACTATGTTGTCCATTATTTGCTTGTTGTTCGTGAACCACCATTTATTCTATGAAATGATCTTAGGCAAAAAAAATTTCAACCTCGGGGAAATTATTTTTGTCATAATTTTGTAAGATGAGTTACATAATGAGATGAGATAAAATATAGAAAAGGAAGTAGGGTTAGCATCTTTTGGAATTAAATCAAGAAAATAAGAGTTTGTATTACCTTCAATTTTGTTGTATTTTTGTATGTATTAAAGAATCCTTTTTAGATTTGCCTTTATCAGGATCCAATAAGTTCTATAAAAACAGATTGAGAAACCATTGATCTTGGGGGAATTTTCGGGTCCCAAATCCCAAATGGCTTCCCACTAATGTTTCTCTCTCCTCCCTGTGGTGGGGTCCCAAACTTGGGACCCTGTCGACCTCCACGACCAGTATTCTTCTTTCCCTTTGTCCAAAGAGCAAGGTCCTCATCACCAAAAACTGACTGCTGCTGCTATCCAAAATCCTTAGTTGCAAGCCTAATCTCCTCCTAGACGAAGTCATCCCACATCCTCTCCCATGTAGGCATAACCTCCCTGGAAACAATGTCGCATACGAATGGACCCCACAGTTTGGTGAAGCTATTCATAGCTGTCCTCACCAAAGAGTTAGGGTTCACCACCTCCCCGATGACTCCAAGATCGTCTCTAATCTGAGTGTATCTACCAAGGAATGAAGTAGCCGACTCATCCTCGAGCATGCAAATGCTCCTCAGTCGATCATGAAGAACCAATTTTGGGTTCTCATTATATCTCTCGTACAACTTGCATAGAGATGCTCACATCTAGTATGAAAAAGTATTCCCAGTCAAGTGGGGAATAATGTGATCTCTCACAACATCACAAATGATCCTCTTTGCCTTGTTTTTCCTCCTCCTAAACTCTACCACCAAGATGGGAGTGGTGAAAGGAATGGGAGGAATAACTACCTCAACTATATCCCATAGCTCAAGGTACTCTAAGACAAAGACCATCCTCGCCTTCCAAGGCGACCAATTTCTAGCCCTGGCTAGCCTGTCCTCCACATGCATCTGAGATACTGACATGTCTGTCACACTATGCTCACTCTAATGCTCCCAATGCAAAGGAACGCTGCCTCACTCCTGTCAACACAGGTGTGAAAAGAGGCAAGATAAACCATGACCTCACTCCTAATTAGTAGGTGTGAAAAGAGGCTATCCACAAGTGTCAAAACTCAGCCCAACAAAAGTGCCCACAACTGTCCACAAACTCTGTCAACTAACTGTCCAAAATCTGCCCTGAGTTGTCCAACTGGCATTGAATGAGAGGTACCTTCAGATCTGAAGTTTACCTACTATTTTGGACTGAAGACTTGCTGTCCAAAAAAATGAACAAATCTGATATAAAACCTCACCAAACTGCCCACAAAAGTGCTCCAAAATCAACAAGTCTAAGCCACCTTTGGCTCTGATACCATGTAGATTTTCTGAGGTCCTATGAGGCTTCCACCTAAGGTCTGTCCTTGAACTTAGTATGGCTCTAAGTTTCAACTGTATGGCTATCTTATTTTTCTGTTTTAGGACAACAAACATTCATCCAACTTTCTTCTCAATGTTTTGATGGTTAAGTGCTCTTTTAAGGTGCCCTTGCAAGTGTTTTATTTACTCAATGTTAGCACATGCAATATAACTTAAAAAACATAACACTACCTCTAGATATTTTAACTTTAAAATAATGATCTACACTTCTAAGCATCCATAAATTTGACGCAGGTATTTTTGGTCAACATGACCCTGGATAAACCCCCCCCGGGGAAAAACAGTTTGGGATATATGTCTATATAATGGAGAAATAGATGGTGGAATACAACAAGTACAAAATATAGATGAAACTGTTACAATAACAACTTGTCTCAAGCTGAAGTACAAGTTCAAACCAAGAAAGAGCGCCCTAGCATGGTGCACCCCTCATAAATGCTGCCAAATCCACCAAAACTGCTGCAGATGCCAACTGGAAGCTCTGATATGGAAACCCCTCCATAGTAATCAAGCACTGATGAGTAGCCTCCCTATGAAATAGACCTCACTACAATCTGACAGGTGTAAGTTCTCCCCACTGATGGTGCGCCCTCCTCAGATCTGAAATCTCCCCACTAAATAACTGAGGCTAATAGTTGAATGCCTCCCTCCATGAAAGCATGTGCCCAAGCTCTGGCCTCCTCATGCAACTGACCTCATCTCAAGGATCCCTCTCTCGCTCTCTAGGGGATAATAACAAGGAATATGCACACCTCCTCTAGTAAATGCGCCCCTCCTCCATGTAGCATGCACCCTCCAAGGAATGATGGCTAAACCTCCATGGATAACCTCTCCATGCGATTTCAAGCTAACAAGAGCTTCCTCCTCAAGATCTCAAGGGTTTCTACTCAAACCCTCATCAAGTGTGCCCTCCTCTCCTTGAGAAATGTGCCCCTCCTCTTCTCCAAAACTCACAAGTGAAGAATGAATCTCAAAATGCACTATACCCTCACTTTAGCCTCCTTTGGCCAAGCCCTAATAGATCAATGACCTAGATCCAATCTATCCAAGTCTAATCAATGGGTGATATCTCATCCAAAAATCTCACTAAGGAAACCCACTTTCCTTAGTTGTTTTATGTATATTAATTCACCCACATTGTGAATTAATTGTGACTTTAATGCTTAAGTGACGTTTTTCACTTTTGACTTAAATCTCCTAAGTCAAAGTGAAATTAGAATAATAAAGTAAAGTACAATGGTAATAGTCTCCCCCCTTTGTGCTTAGAGACTCATAAGAACATGGGGACCACTTCCCAAGGTACCCAAATCCCAACACAACGTAGCCGAAATCTTTATAGGATCTGCATCACCCTACTTATAATAAAGGGAGCCAAAATGAGACTGAATTGTTGTCTTCAATTCTTGGAAGTTTCACATTCTGGTACCATATTTTTGAGTAATTTATTTAACATTGTTTCATGTCGTTTAAGCCTTAGCTTTTTTTTGAAAGAATGTTGTGTTTTTGTCTCCTACTTTAAGCTAGAGACTCCTTGACTTTAACCTCTTTATTTCCTCTTTGTTTTTAATATCTCTCTACAATATTTTTGTTGTATTTCGATCTCAACTATTTGTAATTTTAAGGTTACTTCTTCATTTTCAATTTTAACATGAACTTATTCAAGTTAAACTCTGATATTTCCGATTTCTCTTGTTGGGGAGGTGAATGAGGTACAATCCCATTCTTTCAATGCATCCTTGACCAAATTTTTATTTTTATTTTCCCCCAAATCTGAATCAAGGCTTGTTTGACACAAACTCTCTAGGATTTGGTGATTATCTCTTGAACTTCCTCTCTTTGAGACCAAATTGGACTATATATGAAGGGGAGCAATCCATACTCTAGAATTTCTTGATATTAGAGGACAATGGGTTTATGGTCCAATATATATATATATATATATATTTGTTAGCTAAATATCCATGACTTGCGAGATTTGTATGTGGCTGAGATGCCACGACCCAAGGGCATCTAAGCCATCAAAATAACCCGAGGATCGCACCCGGCCTAGACCGCACCAATATTTAACATGGATGGATTTGAGGTGTCCCGAGAGGTTTCAAACCGATGAATTCAATTACAGAGTACCTTAACAACGCACTCCCTCACTGAATGATCTACACCACAGGGACATGTTTATGGTCCAATATTGTATATGATACAATCATAGATTTAAAGATAAAATTAAGAATAAAAAAATCTATCTAACATGTAAGCGTTATGGCTTGGACCGGTCTTGCGATTGGGTTAAGTGTACTTTCCTTTCATTTGCTTGATATCCACCATGTCTTAGTCTCTGATTAAATCTTCCATATTTTCTCTGAATGAGTCTTTGACAATGGATCCCCCTCTTTTTTCACTGTTGTGCAATAGAATGTTGAAATCCCTAGCCAAAATGTTGTTTTTCATTGATTATGAGCCTTTTAATTATACAAGAGATTTCCAACATGTCTCTTTTTCTCTATAAACCACAAGCATGTAAACATTAAATACATTAATTTTTTTACCAGATTCTTTGTGGGTGAGACTAGTTAGTAACCAATTTTTAGATCTAATGGAGTGCTCCAAAATCCACTCATGTTTGTTCCATAAAGTGTACAAACCTCTTGATGCTCCTCTTGAACTAATAGATGCTCCTTCACTTTATTTCCGTTTCTATTTTACAACCCTTATTTCTTCCAAATCCCCCTTTTTTGTCTTCTAGATAAGGAGTATTGAATTCTCATCCGATCTAACTATATATCTAGTTGTGGCTTCTTTGCTTCTACTACCTAGTCCTCTAAAGTTCAAGAGACCATAGTCATTATTTATGTGAGGGTTTGGAATCGCCTCCTTGAGGCCCACCATTCATCTAACTTATGTTTTTTTTTTTTATCTACCCCTCATAGATATTTATTAATTGTTTCTTGGGTTCCCATCACTATATCTCTTTTGATTTTTGTTTGCTTCCTCCTAGATTTCTTGTAACCTTATCTTTAGTATATCCCATTTCTTCATTTTCACTAGCCTTTCCCTTCATATACACTATACCCTTTAGTTTGGGATTGGATGTTACATATTCTATTGGGATTATATGGTCAATCTCCTCCTCATTTCCTAAAGCAATCTCTTCTTCTTCAAGGGAAGGGAATGCTTTTGTTTGGAATAAAGGAGATTCCTCTATAGGGGTAGAAAATGCAGGTGTTTTCATATGTAAGTTTACCAAAAGTTATTCCGAAGAAGATTGTAATTCCTGAGATAGAGCTACAAACCTATTCAAGTGGATCAATTGAATTTTCATGAACCCTGAATTTGTTTTCTCAAGTCGACCAAAAGAGAGAGAGAGGAGTTGCTTTAGTAGGGGACTTTGTCCTAGAAGTTTTCAACCTAGAAGGGATAAAAGACCCAGAGGTTGAAGAATGGAATTTTAATAGAGGGTTTCAACTTATATTTGTTTTCCTCTTCACCCATTGCCACATTTCCTCTTTCTCTAATCCCACTTGGGGTTTTGGAGCTTCCTTCTAATAATTTTTTGCAAAGTGTCCATATCCATGATAGTTTTTTTAGTTCAAAGGAATATGTTCATAATCAAGGGTTTGCTTGTGTTTCCACTTGTCTAGTGTAAGGAGGATAGCTTCAGGGAGCCCCTTTTCTAAATCTACATCCACACAAATTCTAGCACAAGAAAACATGTTTTCTTTTGGTTTGACTTTGTCTATGTAAGTCCCAATAGAGTTCCCAATTCTTCTGAGAGTATCATCATTCCAACAATGTAGATGAAGATAAACCCATAAAGGAACAAGCAAGGGAATTCCATGTTTTGGGTTGAAATATGGAGTCTAATAATTTAGATACATATCACAAGAACCCAAGAAGTAAGGGCTGCTTCAAAAGATGGGATCTCTATCCTCCTTTGTCTCAAACAGGAAGGCATAAAATCCATTGCCATATAAGAAGTATTCGAATTGTCCTTTTATCAAAGCTTTCTAGATTTTTTAAGTCCAAATCACCATAGCATGGGGGGAGGGCCAGATTCTAATAAAATGACCAATGAGACCCTTTAGGCTAAGGCTATAGCCATATGTCTCAATGTAGTAGGTGGAAGCTTAACCTCATGCATTTTCTTAACATGTTTTACAAATTTGGGTGGAATTGTTTTGGGTTGACTTTGGTATGAGGAGTTGAGTGCTTGGAAGGCCAATGCTAAGGTTAGGGTTCTTAGCTTGATCACCTAAAATTAACCAAGGTCCCCCAAATCATACCTTTTTGGATGATGACATGTTCTAATAACTGTAACAATTATTTATTGACATTTTGAATATTGTGGACCTTTATGTTGTCCCATTTTGTATAGAAAAAGGTCTCTTATTTCTATATAATAAGTGAATTTCTTATTCTATTGCATTTTCTAGTGTCATAAATGTTACATTGATAATCAAGTATATGGATGATTTACATTGTTACAATGAACATATGTGTAATGAGTTGGCATGCTTGTTTAAATGGTACGACACATTAATGCAATGATATCCAAATACAATAATTAATATATAAAATCAATATTATTATAAAAATATTTGATTTTCTGATGAATAATTGAAATTTTGTAAAAAAGGAAGAAGTTGCATTTGCATACCCACAACATAAAAAAAATCAACATTGAAACATATCGTTGCATTGTATTTATTTTAACTCAACGATGTGGTTCATACCTACTTATGTGTTGGTGCATTTAAATGAGTATTACACATTGGCGCAAATAAATGTAATAAAATCATAGATTCTCCTAGTGAAAACAAAAACACCACTTCCTTCAACGACACCATTACCATTTTCATTACTATTATCATTAATGTTACAAGAACTTATGGTGCACAAGATGATATATGCACGTGTTCTTTCATTATATAAGTTAAGCATCCGGGATTCATAATATATATCATGTGCACCGATGTGTAATATATATTTTTAAAGCTTTGATGCATATAAATTTGTGACACAAAATTGCTTATTGTTAATAGAAGTGCCCCAATGCTCTCAATATCTAAATTACAGATTAGGGCTTCAAAAATACGTTATACACACTGGTCCTTAGTATAAATATTTAGAAGCCACAGTGGAAATTGTTTATAGTTAGCACATGGATGCACATTATTGATATAACCACACTGACAAAAAAACCTTTGCTAGAACCTCCAACCCCTCATAATTTTTAGTTATAGTGAAAATTTGTTAAAACTTGCGCTACCAATAATGGGAGGTATCAACGGTTTTTTTTTTTGCATAAATTTGCCCCATCTTATAATAATAATAATAATAATCTATTTTTAGGTTCACAACTAAGCAAGACACCAAATTGGTGTATGAGACCCCCTCCGCCCAGGGATTTGACTAGTAAGTCTACGAAGGTATACATACCCTACCCCTCTTTGGATTTGAACTTGTCACCTCTTCGGAGGAAACACATGTTCTTAACCATTAGGCCCACTCAGGCCTAATGATTTAAAAATATTTTCTTTATAATGCATAGTCAACTAAAATAATTTTTTTAAAGAAAGTGTGTATTTTAATTTTTAAATTCCTAAACTTTAGAAGAATTTTAAAGGACATGTGTGCAAGTTAATTTTTAAAGTCCAAAACTTTAGAAGAAGCAAATTTGAAATTCAAAGATTATATTAACTTCTAATGACAATTTATATGAGCCATGAAAAATATATTTAATTGTTGCAAAGGCATTAAATGAAATTGACATTAAGATTAAGAGTAGATAAAAGCATAAACCAACCGGAAATTTAGAAGATAAATTGATTGCCATTCCTAATAATGTTTCCCAAAACGAATATAGAAAGCACTTTGTTGTTGACATCCAATTTTGTAGATTTAGTAGCTTGATCAAACCTTGAACACTCATGTACCCTTTATTTTGTCTCTATGCATGCCAACCCATGGTTGTAATATAACAATTTTTGAGTCTATTATAACAAATTTGTAGTTGATTTCCTTCACGTATCTACCTATTAAAATGACCATGTTAGGGTTGGAATGTGTTGCATTGTATTGGAATGTCTTGAGTTAGTATGATGGCATTGTTATCACATTTTTGTGTCATTTCATATGTTTTATTTTCATGGAATGTCTTGAGTTAGTATGATGGCATTGTTGTCACATTTTTGTGTCATTTCATATGTTTATTGTTTTATTTTCATGAAAATATTTTTAAGGAATGCAAATATTAAAAAGGTTAGGATCAAAGTTTATAATCTTTATGAAAAGGTTTTTGCTTTGTTTTTTTAGGTTCTTTTAGGTTTGAAGAATAGAGGGAAGGCCCTACCCCTACATCCATTTGTAGATCCCTTTATGACTAAAGATTCTTTATTCAAGGAGAATACTACTTGAAATGATAGGGGTGAACAAATATGATATTGAAGTTTCTGTTGATTTTATATATTGGTCTCAAACAACTATGGAAAATTTGATTTTTATATATTGTCCTCAAACAACTATGGAAATTTTCATGTTAAGATTTTAGGTTAATTTGGTTTATTATGCTTTTTGAGGACGACTATAGTTACATTGGGAAACATTGTTAGGAAATCGTCCTTTTTAAAGGAAGAACTCTTTAAAGAGCCAAATTTTGACTGCAAAAATGCACGAATCTATGTATACTTATATTTCTTACTAAAATAATAATATTTTCTTTTTTATTGGATTTAAGAAAAAAACGCCGGGCATATAATATTTGACATGTAGTGATCATGCCCAACCCATAAGATTGGTAACAAACGACCTATAATTTATTAAAGAAAAATTATAATTTTATCATTATGTCATGGACAAAATGACATGTTGTAATGTTCTTGTAACCAAAATCAACACTACACCATACTAAGTATGGATAACAAGAGAAATAATGACAAGAGGAAGTTTCATTCTTTGTTTTT
>ML787932.1:19827-44763 GCA_009831015.1 Picea engelmannii | reverse complement strand
CCCCGGTCACATAATCATTCGCCATATGACCCTTGTCCTTTGAATGTGCGGGGGTTATTCCACCATACAAACGGTTAAACCAAAACGCACCGACACTTGTCACATGTTTATACGCATGGACAATGAGCCCTTTTTATGCGCGGGATGAGGTCACATGGACCCATGTGCCCGTGGTCTTGGCGGTTGGGGGTTTTATTTCCGTTAACCATTCGATAGTTTAACCGTTTATGCGGTTGTGCGTGTGTTCTGGGTTTAATCACGCATTTTGGAGCGTGTTCTGGGTTCAACGTACAGGAGGTGCGTTCTGGTGAACCAGAGACAACAAGCTTGAAGGAAGAGAATGGCAGGAGGCCTATCTTCTTCATCTTTTGGCCGAATGAGGTGCCATAAAAGCCCAACTAGGGGTTTTTGGACATTCTGAATCCATTGGCACTGTTTTCACAGCCATTTGAAGACTTATTTTGCAGGTTTTTAACCATTGAAGTTTCAGGAAGCTCTAGGGAGCTTGAATCCCTCATTGTTTGAGGTCTTGCTCATATGAGCCTAAGTTTGTTTTCTATGATTGAATAATCATTTTTGACTAATTATTATGCTCTGAACACTTTGGGATATGTTTCAGATCCATTTGAGGACTTTTACAAGTATTTTTTCCAAAGAGAAGCTCAGGGAAGCTTAAGGCCACATGTAGAAGAGGTCATGTCCAGATGAGCCATAATCCGTTTTCAGAGTTCTATTAGTCATTTTTGGGGTTTTTATGTATTCTGATCCCAATGGTACAATCATAAATTCCATGGGAGTTGAACAACATCTTGTAAAATAATGTTTGACAAATTAATCCCAGAGAGCCAAGTCCATTGATGGAGGCTCAAGGAGATGTAGCCCGGAGAGGGGTGAACTCCTTTATCATGTTGTTATTGTTGTGAGATTGATGGTTTATTTGATGCAAGTTATGTTGTTGTGTATTTATTTAAAGCACATATTTAACCATTTAAAAGAACATTTTCTCACACATGAACATTTAAAGGAAGAAGCATGAACTTAACACATTATCTATCTTGCATATTTTAACACATGAAGCAAGGTCCTGTAAAGTTTTATTTTCATGAAGTAGAGGGTGCTTACATAGCATAACAAGTCAGCCTTCTATTTTCAGATCAGGTGTTAAGGAAAAAACCAACGGGCTTGTTGGCATCACCTTTTCCCTATGTATTAGAAACACGCTCATATACGTTTTTGTCTTCAACGTTCAATATTTGCACGTGAGAAGGAGTCTGATTGTAATATTGTTTATTTTATGCCATTTGTATGATGTACTTATATACTCATTATTGATTTTGTGTCCAGGGACAAGTTACTGTGAATACAAAATGCTGAATTTGAGAATGCCAAAGCTAGAGCAGTCAAGAAGTAAAATAAATCAAGTGTGCATTGTGGTATCTGCATTGTTCTATTTTTCTTCCCGTTTGCATAATTTTCTATCCATTTCTTGGAAATAGCCTGTGCAACACAAATTAGAATATGAAAAAAATAATATATGTTGATAACTATCAAATGAACAGAGCGTCGAGTGTAGATACTAACTGTTTTTCCTGAGATTGATTCTAATGCTCAAATAATATTGTCAGGCATCAAAGGTTTTAAAATAAGTGTTTTTGTGAGTGTTTTTTTCTACCTTCAGTTTTCAGAGAAGTACTCTTTAAATGAAATTAATGATAAGACAATACATAGGATGTATCTCGTTATCTTAGTCACAATTATAATGTCAAATGATGTGAAATATTTACAAAATTGTTAAAACAAAGTCAGGTATCAATTACACATAAGTCTCACCTTGTTTACAGTAGAAGAATAGTAGAAGATGCACCCTTGAACATGAGATAAAAATGCAGTAATTCACACATATCGTAGGTCTTGATTTACTCACATTAATAAGAGAGGAAAAGTTGTTACTAAATAAAACACTGATATATTATGATCACAGTAGATGTAGTACTAAATTGCAATCATTCACTCTTCAATAATTACAGAAAGAAATTTGGAGAAATGGAAACACAGAGGGAACACATAACTCAAATTGAACGAAACTTTGAATCTCTGTTTGCACTTGTATTAATACTCAAAAAGAGTTTCTCTTTTAAATTTGGCAAGAAGTAGCTTCGAATAGATCTAAGATCTATGTATTTATACAAAATTTGTCACAACTGAAAACCGTTGGACTTCCCACAATATTTGACTAAAAATAGAACACATCTGAATAAGATAACAACATGCAAATATTGTTGAGTCTTGCTGGAGATTCCTCTGTCTCTTCATCTGCTTGTAGATGCACTCGTTTTCCTTTGATATTTAAGCTGGGTACACATGTCCATTAAGGCCACCACAATCATTTGGCTTACTGTCTTTTCCATTTGATCTTGTTGCCATCTGTCCCTTCAGATCCGATCAATGGGATAAGGAATTTTAGTTGAAGCCATGGGGGGGGTAATTAGATGAATAACTCAATGTTGGTTCATTATGGGATGGCTAACGGTTACAGGGAAGAGTAACTGTTCACAAAAAGAATGATGGGGGAAAAGTGTCCAATAGGGAGGTGGGATGAGTGGATGCAAGAATGCGGGTGGTAGGGATAGATGGGGTAAGTGATGGTTGGAGGGTGAAAGGTAGAGTGGGTGGAGAAAACAAACGTTGTGCATGATTTTTATTTGCTCCCAACTACACTCGTTTTTCCCTATTCAATGCATTGGGTGAATTTGTCCATCAATGCTACCACAAACCTTGAAGCCTCAATCCTTTCATTTAATTCAAAGGCAAACATCTTCTTCTGTATTTGGGTAAACTTTGAAATTGGATTAACCAACCATTCATTGATTTTAAGTAAATCAATCTGGCTCATTTCTTGTATGGCTGCCTGAGTGTTTTCCTTGTTCTTTCTGGAGCTTTTCTAGTTCATGTCTATCTCAATCTGCCCCAATGCCTCCGAGATATTATTTCCTTCGAAATCAATCAACCTTTTATTTATTGAAGAGAATGCCTCTAGACAAGCCTCTTTTACATCTCTGACAAGTTTCTTTCCTTCTTCCATATTTGTTTCACAGGATTTTAGGGCCATTTCACCCCTACTTGTTTAGAATGAGAGAGAAGGGGAAGAACATGGGTATTAGCTCTCTGCTTCAATATGCGAACTTCTTGAAACTTAGACTGAGATGAGCAAGCCTCTTTTTCCTTGAAATAAATATCTTTTAGAGAAATTCCTACTACTTGATAGCATTTTTGAATAACATCTACTTTTTGATAGATTTCTTGTTGGGCAACTTCCAACTTCTCATTGATTTCTTATGCTTGTGTTTTGAAGGCCAAAATGTCTATTATTGTGTTCTCTGTTAGGGTCAATCTACCCTGCAAATGCTCAATCAAATTGTCACACTGAGTGATTAGTCCTTTGATGGTCTATGAACTCTGGTAGAGTAGCTCAAGGTTATCCTATAACTAATTAATTTGATGTTGATGACAAGCCCTGATTTGTTCAATTTCCTTGTTCATCCGGATTCTAACAATATGTTATGTACTCTATATCTCATTTTTCAATTGTTCTACCAATAGGAATTTATGTCGTAGTTGTTCGATTAAATTGTCCACTGACCATTGATTGACAGTGGCAAAAGCCCCTAATGAACCTGCAACTTCTTTCGCAAACTCTAGACCATCATGGTCTTTCCCATCATACACAAACCTTTTCCTTTTAGTGATAACTCCATCCTTTTGGTGAGATTCTCTCTTTACGATAGCTTTTCATTTATTTTTGAAAAATAAATCAGAGGGAGGCATCTCTTCGAGCAATATAGGAGTAAGATCACCTAAAAAAGTGAGTTCAGAACTAGGATTTCCAAAGCTAGTCTGTAAAGGAGTTAATCATGTAATAGGAGACACAATTTCTGTGGAAGGTTCTTGTCCTATTGTATTCGAGGTGCCAGTAGGAGTAGCTGGTGTTGAATGAGGGACAACTTGTCCCAGATTCATGAAAGCTTTGAACTAAGCTAACAAATGTGGATCATTCAGTCCTGATAGTGATGCTCTTATTTCGTGAAATAACACTTCTGGGCCTTTTGGGACTTCCTCAACTTTGTGCTTAGTGGAGCAACTTGGATCATATCTTGTAGGCCTAGCTTCCTGTGAAGGAGGCATGGGTATTGAATCTCCTTGCAATATCTTTGGTAAACTGTTTCGTCTGTGTTTTTGAAAGTTGAGGATACCAAATTGTTGGTCAGGGGGCAGAGTCTGGAATTTGCTCCAGACTTCCTCATAAGACCTAACTCCCCTGAACATTTCATCATAAGGAGAATTCTCATGGATGTATCACTTCATGTTAAACTGATCTAGATTATTTTTCACTATCTTATGTGGATCATGCTTCTTGAACTAGATGTAAACCAATTTGATATCTTCCAGGGCTGCGACCTTGACTTTAGAATGAAAAAAATCTAATAGAATGAATAGGCCAACTTGAATGGGGAAAGTTGTACAAACCTTTTTATGAGTTGCTTTCAACTCCTTGGTGTTACCTCTTGCTATTGTCTGGTATGCCACTTCTCTGCACACTAGCATTCTAGGTAAAAAATGTGGGAGGGAATGAGGAGGAACGAAACAACCAAATACTCTGATATAGGATAAATTCTCCTTAATGAACCAGTGTGCAAGTTTGCCTAAGTTCCCCATAATCCTTTCTCAAATCCGAGGCGGAGGGTGACCATAAATAACTATATGAACAGGCACTACAACATTGTGACATATTTCGTAAAATAAATCTTTGGCATTCTCCTCCCATAATTTGGAGTGATAGAAATGAATTGGCTCAGAACTAGTTGGGTTCCAACTCGAGTTCATCAGGGAAAAAGGGGTCATGAAACAAATGACATCCATAACATATGCCGACATGTAAAAAGGGGCAGGCTTCCCTTTTGATTTTGCTGATTTATACTCAACGATTTCCTTGGCCAAATTATCAGATAGCATTCTGGCCCAATTGAAGGTATACCACTCGACTACCCTGTTCATGATGTCTACCCACTCAACTGAGAAATGTGTAGGGTTCTTCTTCCCAAACATGCGACAGAGCATCATGGCTACATACAACATATGAGTGTCCAAAGACACCGTGGTGTACATACCATGAGCATCGGCTCTGAATTTTTTTGGATGTCCCCACTAGGTCTTGACTATATCATGACCATTTCTACCATATTGGGTGCATTCCTTTCTCTCAAACTCTAGACAGAATGCAGAATTGTAAGTGTATTTAGGGGTAGGGGAAATCTTGTACATTACTTGTAGGTGCTCTGGTCGGAAAGAGATGATGGTGACCTACTGGTGGTTGATGACACTTCTGGTTTGGATGTTGACATGTTCCAAAGCCCAATTTATCATATCGTTGTAGGGTATGATTCTTGGCCATGCAATGATCTTGTGCAGTTTCGATTACGCTATGTGCCTAAGATTAGATTTAAAGGACTCGTCGTCTTCTTCGACAGATTCATCTGGACAGTTAATAATGACATTCTCTAAGACATCAAAAACCTACTTCCAAGTTTTAATGGCGTCCGCAACTCACAAAGTTGTGTCTGATAGAACATCCATGTTTGGATTTGAATCATCACCCGATGTGTCAAGCTTCTTTGCAACTTTTCTTGGTGCCATAATCCTCAAGGAAATAGAATTAGCTTACCTGTGACAAGAGAAGTCTGTACCTGTGACAAGAGAAGTATGTAAGCTCTACACTGAATAGAAAACTGCAAATTGCAAATGGTAAAAATGATTTTGAAATTCGAAGTGCTTTATTCAAAAAAGTCTATCAATCTTCATATAGCTCTACTGACGAAGAATTTATTAAACTTAATGAAATTAATTACCTGGTGATTCACAATATTTATTTGAAATCATTAACCTTAATCGATCATAAATGTCATTAATACTTTGACGGTTCGCATTCAGAAGTTTTGGATGTGACAGGGTGGAAATCTCCCGAAGTCTGAATTCACGAAGGAGTTAATTTCCGAGTTATCACTTTTATGTATTAATTAATCATGTTTAAAACACTTATTAGCTTTAAGAATTTCAGAAGTTCGGAATTCAAAATTTTTGAATATAGCGCAAGAGACATTTTTCAAAATCCAAAGCTACGAAGTGATTAATTAACACTTAATTATGACTAATTAAAGTCATTAACTGTTTGATAATCCGAGGATTGTGAAAAAAACAACCCCCAAAGAGTAATCTCTCAGAGTGATGTGGTAGGGATGACGTGCCAAGAAAGGTTCCACGTGTCACTCGAAAACATGTGACTCATCCGATGTAAATGTTGAAAGTAATTGCCACGTGTTAACCCCATAAAATATTTTTTAAAGGACACATGTCCTATGACTCGTGTTCGTGAGTTATTTGGGAAAAGTATTGAGTGGCTATCTTCGGGACTTCAAAGTTTCGGGGTTTTCGTTGTTTAGGTTTGCTGGAATACCTAAAGTGTGAATCCGCGAAGCGACCATTAAAGGCTTTATTTTAAAACTCAGGTGGCTCCAAAACTTTGGGGATCATTAGTATCATTAGGATCGTTTGATCAATTTAGAGTTACTCATTGACGATAGATACCGTAAGCGCCTTATTGATAAATAACAACCAATGGATTTATTTTAATTTTAAAAGGCCGCTTTCTAGGTTTTTTTCTTTTTTGGGTAAAATTTTATTTCTAAGAGGTGAAATATATAAAGCTCAAAAGCTCAAAATTATGTGTGTTCTAACATCGGCTCCATTTGGGGATTATGGCTCCCTGTGAGGGGAAAAAGAACAATAGACCAAGTGCCTTTATTGGGTAAATGGAGTCATTATTGCTTTTTGAAAAACATGTTCTAGTTTTATTTACGAATTAATCATACATAGAAAAACGAACTTAACCAAATCTCAAAAAACCTTCAAAACATACTTAATGACTGATCTCAAGTTAGGATAATTAAAATTTGCTTTTCCTAGAACTGATTTTAGAATTGTTTAAGATATTCAAAATAACTTTAACCAAAATATCAGTCCTCGACCGACTTTGTTTGCTTCAAGGTTAAGCAGATGTAACAATTTATTTAGGGAATCCCTAGTTGACTCGGGATGTAAATATCATCGGAAAGAGAACTAGATTACAGAGTATGATATATGGATATGTATGACATCCTTACATATATCATAGAAATTGCTTCACTGCCAGCAAGCCTGTTTAGTACCCTGGTGAAGTTAACTACTTCTCCCATTGAATTTCCTTTCACCACTTCAATTAACACCTTTGTATTTTGCTGAGATTAGGGCAATCAATATATGAATTTCCTTTCATCATCTCTTTTGGACAAGATGGGGGCAATCGAATTATGAATTTCCTTTCACCATCTGTCTTGTATTTTAATATTTTGAAGTGGGGGCAATCAATATGTGTGTAACATACAAGGGATGACATCTGTTTATTTATTTTTATTTTTTGAAAAGAAGGTCTGTCAACAAATTTAAGAATACTTTGAAACTGAATTTCTTCCAATTTTCAATACACCTTCACCTATAGACTTTTTTTAATTTTTTATGGGAATATTAATCTTTTAGGGATTAACCTTGAGCGAATTAGTCAGTTTAAAGTCTGATAGAAGAGCTAAAATTATCAGGATTAGCCTAGACATACTTTTTCAATTAAAATCGAAGGAACATAAATATTTTCACCTAATCTTGTTTTGAAAATATGTTTTTAAGTTTTCAGAGTCAAGGTAACTTTCTTTCTTTGTATGAAGACTAAGAAAGGATAAAGAAAATATGAAGTGGAAGAGAAATTGGGGATAAGAAAAAATGGCCAAATCGAAGATTCGAAGGACCTAATACAAAATATCCTAATCCTACAGAGTTTGTGTATTTAGTTCAGACTTCCTTCGGGCTTATGTATTTTTATTTCAGAGAATGATTTAGAATGTATCAGCATGACACTTTAAGTTTTAATTTTATACCTCTCTTATTTTTAGGTCGAGTGATAGTATTATCATAAGAAAAATTTCCTTCTCATTCATTTCAAAAAGAATTTTCTTAAAATTTTATTTGAACTAGAAGAGTAGGAATTCATACCTTATTTCCCTCTTGAACTTTTAGCAAGGCAGATTATTAATTTATCACCTATTTTTAGAGAAATCAAATGTTTAAAAAACGAGTGTCGAATTTTTATTCAGCCTCATCTCCTAGTCAACAAGATCTATTCTACGAGGGGAACAAAATGCAAAAAGTCAGAAAATCTCGTAGAATAGAAATGCTATTTGTTGTAGATGTTTTTACTTTCTATTTTAATGATGTCAAGCGATCATAAAGTTATTGAAAATATTTACAACAAACAATCAAATGAATTCGGAAATTTACAAAAGGGAAAGGAAAATTGAAAGTCAAAATGCCAATGTCAACCCAATCCGATATATACAATGGAAATTGAAAAAGTGTCTACTGCATGAAATGTTTTAAATAACGCCCATTGATAGGAGTGTCAAGAATTTCTCCACCAAGATTCTCCAGTGAGAATGCGTTTTTTTCCCTCAGTAGCTGCAATTTTGTATGGTCCAAACCAGAGATGGCAAATTTTCCATGTTTCCCTACATCTTCCTTTATATCTTCCCATTTTAGAACTAAATCACCAGGAAGGAAATCCATGTCTTTTGATTTTTTTTTATCAAAAAGGGATTTCATATTATCCTGTTACATTTGAATCTTATCATCCACTTCTACTCTGTTCTTCCAAACTTCGATGATTTGATTCATTCTTCTCGTAACTTCGTTTGGCTCTTCGTTCACATCCTGCCAAAGTTTCATCATAGGAAGAGCAAGATTAATAGGAAGGATAACGTCAGTACCATAAACTAATTGGAAAGGAGACATACCTATATATTTCTTGGTGCCAATTCGGTTTTCCCATAAGGCGTACTTTAAGTGAACATGCCAAGATTTTTTATTTGTTGTCAATTTTTTATTATTATAATAATCAAAATCTTGTTAGATGATTCAACCAACCCATTTCCCTGAGGATAATAAGCTGTAGAATGACCTAAAATAATATTGTATTTCTGATAGAAATTGATCATTGCCACAGATCTAAAATCCTGACTATTATCAACGACTATTTTTCCATGACAACCAAATCTTATTAGGATGTTTTCTTCCAAAAAGTTTATTACTACCGAGTCTATAGCATTCTGAGTTGGAATGGATTCAACCCATTTCGTAAAGTAATCGGTAGCAGTTAGAATCCATCTATGTTGAGAACTTGATTGCGGATGGATTTCTCCAATGAAATCTAGCCCCCATTGTTGGAAAGGAGCTTCAGATTTTACTCGAATTAAAGGTAAGGCAAAGAGATTTTTATTACTAGAGAAACAATTGGAATGAATTGCAATGTCAGACCCTTTCATTTACATCAGTAAATAACTTTAGGCATTATGTCCTCTGCATACTCCTTCATGAAATTCATCAATGACACCTTCTGTTTCAGATTCTTTCAGGCAACATAACAAGAAACCTAGAGGGTCTTTCCAGTACAACTTTCCATCAACAATGCAATACTTAATTGCATGTAGTTTTAAAGTTTTTTCTTTATAAGGATTCATGCCATTTGGGAATTGAAGAGTAAGGAGGTATGTAACAATATCATGGTACTAGGTAGAGGAAGAAAACTTATCTTCAATATGAATTATAGGTGCTTGATCATCTATTTCCTCTATATCTAGGAGAAAATCATGTGATTCGAAGTTTTTTATTCCTAGCGCTCTGAAATTTGATTCAACGAACAACCTTGCTAGACCTTGACCTTTCACTAGCTTGGTTGGTTTCACTTCTAAATAAAACTCTTGAATTTTAACCAACCATCTACCTCTTCTTCCATCACTGTCTCACTGAACCAACATATCTTTAATCACATTTGTTGGTACATAAGAAATTATTTTGGAGTGCAAGACATATGTTCTGAAAGCCTTGAGGGCCTTTACCATTGCATAATATTGTTTTTCAAGAATATCATATCTTAGTTATGCATCTCTAAGGATTTTATTGAAAAGGCTAGTGGTTGTTTGAATCCTTCTTCGTTCTTTTAAAGGAGCACTGTTGCAACAATATGTTTAGAATCGAAAGAGAAGATTAAGAATTCTTTTGTATAGTCTGGACTTACCAATACTGGTGCTTCTCCTATAACTTTCTTAACACGCTCGAAAGATGATTTGTCTTCTGCAGTCCATTTTACTTCGATGTTCTTTTTTAGCATATCTATAATCAATTTAATTATTTGAGAAAAGTTAGGAATAAATCTCCTCAAAAAATTGATCTTACCTAAAAATGATTGAATCTCTTTTCTATTTCTAGGAATATTAATCAAATCAATAGCCTAAACTCGCTTAGGATCAACCTTGATTCCATCTTTTGAAGCTACATGACCTAAAATTTTACCTTCTTACATAACAAAGTGTGATTTTTTGGGGTTAAGAGACAAACCAAATTTTCTGCATTTTTCAAAAGTCTGTCTGAGGTGCATCAAATGTTTTGCATCAGAATTGGAAAGAATGTCAGCTCATCTAGATAAATAACAACTAACTTGTCTCTTTCACCGACGAACGTGATATCCATTTCTCTCTAGAAATTTTCACCTACATTCATTAAACCAAAATGCATTTTAGCATACATGAAGGTTCCCCATGGAGTAGTAAACACATTCTTTTCTCTATCATCTTCATGAACACCGATCTGATTGTATCTTGAGAAACTATCAATCATAGAAAATTTGTTAGCCCCTACTACCTTCTCTAAAACATGGTCCATCTTTGGGAGTGAGTAGTTATCTTTAAGAGAAGACCGATTTAAGTTCCTAAAATCAACACAGAGTCTTATCTCACCGTTATTTTTTCTAACCGGGACCAAATTGGCCACCCATTCAGAGTATTTGAGGGGAAGACTGATTTTGGCATCAAGGAGGTTTTTAACCTCCTTTTCTATTACTGGCAAAAGAATTGGGTTTATCTATCTAAGCTTTTGCCTGGAAGGTTTAATACCATGTTTTAAGGGAATCTTGTGTTCGATAACAAAAGTATCATAAGTTTTTAAATCATCATAAGACCATGCAAAAACATCTTTATACTATTTAAGTAACTCAATGTATTTACTCTTTATTTGTGCCGGAAGATATTTTGATATTTTGAGCATTTTGGGGTTTTCATTAGTTCCTACATTACAATATTCAACTTCTTCGGGTTGAGGTCGCAAAGTAGACTTCAAAGGTATATCATCTTGGTCAAACAACCTTTCTAAAGGAATCAAGCTTATGGAAATTTGATTATTTTTTAGTAAGAACATGCAATGATTTTCAATCTTATCTTGGAACTTCTCTGGGTTTTCTCCTTCCTGCATAATCCAAGCATGATTGTTTTGATTTTCTTGATCTATGCGGGTCTCATAAAAATCATCAACCATTTCCAGGAATTGTTTGATTTGTTCATCATCTTCAAACACTTTCCAGTGTTGAACATTTTTTGGGGTTGAAGGTCTATGTCTCATCTCAATATGGTATCTCATCTTCAAAATAATAGGTGGTACGAAAGTCGCAACAACTTTGGCCAAATAATCATCTTGTTGATTTTGCATTCTGGGAATAGATTGAATATTAAAGGATGAGAAGAAATTCTATATAATATCCTAGGCACAATTACTATATGATCTCAGTCTTTGATTCTTAGCTTGATATTGTTGCTTTATTTGTTTTACAATGAGCTCYGCATCACCATAAACTATTAGATGTTCGATTTTTAATTTTCTTGCAACTTCTAGTCCTAAAACTAAAGCTTAATATTCACAGACATTGTTGGTATAATCAAACTCCCATTGTAATCTATAAGAGAAAGGAATACCATACTCATMGGATGGTGCCACAAACATAACTCCATCTCCTGCTCCTTCGCAGGATGAAGCACCATCGAAGAACATTTTCCACWTCCCTTCTCTAACATTTATATTTTTCTTTGAAATTTCTATTTTTTGATTTTCTTCTTCTATACATTCTTCAAAATCATCATCTATGTATAATATACAATTGCCTAAATCTTGATCATCAACATAGACTGGGTAGTTATTGGGGTTTTGAGGGTCACTTACAGTATACACCAGTCTAGTTTCTCTGTACAGTTGAGTAAATTGTCCACCAAAAAATGGAATTGTAGCATAGGTCATGTCTAGCTGAACCGATCCTCCTAGCTTGACACCCCAAGATCTGGATAGAAGCATACCATACTTCGTAGGAACTTCAACAAAAACCACATCCATAAGAATACTTTTCAAAGGAACCTAAGCAAGATTTACCACTAAATCTTTAATCATACCCAGACAGTTAACCTTTCTAGAATAAAACGAGTACAAATCTTGATAAGGTCTGGTAATTTCAAGGCCTAATTTTTCCATAATAATATTAGGAATTAAATTATGTGAGGCTCCTGAGTCTAACATGCAATTGTGAAGTAAATGATCGTGCACAATCAATGTAATATAGAAAGGAGCAACATAATATTTATTGCTTTCAATGTGTGGTCCAAACATGATCGTAGGATTTTCATCCTGTAAATTGATAACTTCAGCTTGACATTCAGCATCCGAAAAATTCATTTCTTTAGTGATTTGTTTTTTATAGATCGGGTTCTCAGTAAGTTCAACTAGAGGTATTTGAATTTGAATTTTATTAATTTCATTCTCTAAATTGAAAGTCCCAATTGATTTTTCAATTTCCCTGGTCTGAACTTCCACTTCAGTATTTCCTGGCTTCTTAGTTTGCACTACTTTCATTTCAACTTGCTTTGTTCAAGAAGCTTGCATCTCAGTTGATGGTTTTGTAACTGCTGCCTCATTTTCCTTGTTTTGTGATAGAATATTTTTCAGTAGAATATTTGTAGAACTTTTTTCTCTTGGCCTCAAATCGTATTTATGTTGAAGCTCGACCATTATTGAGTCAATGAGACCTTTGTATGTGGAGTCCCCAAGATTGTTGATGTTTTCATCGTTATTAAACATAGATTCCAGATCCAGGGATTTCTCATAATATTGTTGGGTTAGGCGCAACTCAAGATCATCATCGCTGAGGTTGTTTAGATCTTCCCCTAATTCCTCATAATCTCCTCATCTCTCTATATGAAATTCTTAGTTTTAAACAGAGCTTGAATCTTTTGATCCTCATTTTTTATTTGTCTTTGTTGAATCTGAGGATTGGGATTTATCATGAACTGATTTCTAACGTATGGGTCAGGTTTGTCTTGTTCTATTTCCATCATGGAAATTTTGTTTGATAAATCTTTAATAATTTTGTCCATCTCACCCATTTTTCCTCTGCAGACTTTCCAAATCCAAAGGGCCCTACATGTTATTTAAAATGTCTGGGTTCTCTTGTTCCCATCTCAACTTTGGTTTTTAACTTCCCGGATGCCATCATATTTTATTCAATCTCTATAGCATCATCTTGCATCCCTGCTAAAGTAGTGGATCTTATTTCTCTCAAAAGTAGAGCAAATTCAGAATCAAAGGCTCCTGCAAAAGTGACTTTTGCAGCTGGTTGGGAAGGTTTAGCTTCAACTGGGATTTTGTGATAAAGCTTATTAAATATTTGAATGAAATCTAGGACTGATTCTGATGTCTTCTTTCTCAAGGCTCCGAATTTGGTTAAGTAATAAAGATGATCTTTTTTCTCACCCCATTGCCTTATGAAGGAAGCTTCCAAATCATTATACGATGGTATAGAACCTACTGGAAGTCATCTGAACCAATTTATTACTTGTCCTTTGAAAATTTGTACCAACAGTCTCGTGTAAACATCCTCGTGCTCAATACCAAGAATATCTACAAATTGATCGCAAAAGGATATATGTTTTGTTGTTGTTAAATCCCCTTCTTTCGTGAATTTAGGGAGGTTCTTCATGTAATTTTTAGGTAAATCATGCAGGAACATGAAGAACTAAGGGAGCATATCTAGCAACGACCTTGGAAAAGATCCTAGGGGGTTGAGATTTTCTGGCATCCCCCACACCCCCGACACCTCCAACACCAACACCTCCAGCACCGGCCATTGAAGGCTTAGGAGACGAAATTCGAGAACTAAATAGGAGATTTTCAAAAACTTCAAAAGACTGATCTACTGATCTTTTGACTACTTCAGGGTGTTGTGAATTAAGTTCAGGAAAATGATTGCGAGAAGACAAAAGATCTAGATGAGGGGGAAAAGGAAATCTTGAGCTCGACTCTTCCGGTTTACCTGATGTATAGATAGGGGTAGTAATAGGGGATGAATATGAGTATGGAAAATAATCTTCAGGGTTTTTGGAAACAAAAACTTTTAATTCGGGAGGAGAAAGAATCAACTAAGTATTAATGATAGTGGGGATTTAAATGGATCCTTTGTTTTCACTGGTAAAAGTATCTATCAATGAAACATGGATGGTCTGGTCAATCTCAAATTTTATCTTAGAAATAATTACCTCTTGAGTTTCAAGCCTAATTTTAGGTTTACTTGTTGATGCTTCTGTAGAATGAACTTGTTTAAAATTTTCTTTAATAGTTAGTTCTTCAACGAGAATCTTAAAATTAACTTGCATAATTCTAGGTTGATGGACCTTACCTGCCGATGCACAAGTTTGTCTGAGATATCCCTTTGGTTTCAACAATGTTTTGGGATCCGAAACCGGCATAGTCTGATTTTCGTCTAGGTTTTTCCTAGTATTATTTTGACTGAATGCCAATTTTGTCTACGGTGCAGTCACCGGGTGAAAGATAAAGTAATCCTTATTCACGTATTCAATCTTTATTCACCATCAAAGACCAAAACTTACCTTGTTGTTCTCCCAAGGAAAAATGATTTTGTTTCTCCATCCCCCGCAGTGACACCAAAAATATGTTGTTCCTCAGATTGATTCTAAGGCTCAAAGAATAATGTCAGGCATCAAAGGTTTTAAAATAAGTGTTTTTGTGTGTTTTTTTTCTACCTTTAGTTTTCAGAGAAGTAGTCTTTAAATGAAATTAATGATAAGACAATACATAGGTTGTATCTCGTTATCTGAGTCACAATTATAATGTCAAATGATGTAGAAATATTTACAAAACTATTAAAACAAATTCAGGTATCAATTACAGATAAGTCTCACCTGGTTTAGAGTAGAATAATAGTGGAATAAAAATATAAGATGCACCCTTGAACATGAGATAAAAATGAAGTAATTCACACAGATCACGGGTCTTGTTTTACTCATAGTAATAACAAAGGAAAATTTGTTACTAAATAAACCATTGATATATTATGATCACAATAGATGTAGTACTAAATTGCAATCAATCACTCTTCAAGAATTACATAAAGAAATTAAGAGAAATGGAAACACAGAGGGAACACATAACTCAAATTGAACGAAACTTTGAATCTTTATCTGCACTTGTATTAATACTCAAAAATAGTTTCTCTTTTACATTTGGCAAGAAGCAACCTCGAATAGATCTAAGATCTATGTATTTATACAAAATTTGTCACAACTGAAAACCATTGGACTTCCCACAATATTTGACTAAAAATAGAACACATCCGAATAGGATAACATCATGTCAATATTGTTATGTCTTGCTAGTGATTCCTCTGTCTCTTCGTCTGCTTGTAGATGCACTCATTTTTCTTTGATCTTCAATCTAGGTACACATGTCCATTAAGGCCAGTACAATCATTTTGATTATTGTCTTTTCCATTTGGTCTCATTGCCACTTGTCCCTTTGGATGTGTTCACTGGGATAATAAATTGAAGTTGAAGACATGGGGGGGATAATTATATGAATAACTCAGTTTTTTCTTGTTATGGGATGAATAACAGTTCCAGGGAAGAGTAATTGTTCACGAAAATAATGATGGGGTAACAAGTGTCCAATAGGGAGGTGGGATGAGTGGATGCAAGAATGCGGGTGATAGGGATAGACGAGGTAAGTGATGGTTGGAGGGTGAAAGGTAGAGTGGGTGGAGAAAATGGACATTGTGCATGCTTTTTCATTTTCTCCCAGCTACACTCGCTTTTCCCTGTTCAATGCATTGGGTGCATCTATCCATCAATGCTACCACGAACCTTGAAGGCTCAATCCTTTCATTTAATTCAAAGGCACACATCTTCTTCTATATTTGGGTCAACTTCTCCTGGATCTTGTTCACTTCTTGGACTATGAACTGAAACCGTGAACTTGGATTAACCAACCATTCATTGATTTTAAGTAAATCAATCTGTCTCATTTCTTGGATGGCTGCCTGAGTGTTTTCCTTGTTCTTTCTGGAGATTTGATGGTTCATTTATATCTCAATATGCCCCAATTCCTCCGAGATATTATTTCCTTCAAAATCAATCAACCTTTTATTTATTGAAGACAATGCCTCTAGACAATCCTCTTTTACATCTCTGGCAAGTTTCTTGCCTTCTTCCAGATTTTTTTCCTAGGATTTTAGGGCCATTTCACCTCTTACTTGTTCAAAATGAGAGAGAAGGGGAAGAACAAGGGTATTATCTCTCTGCTTCAATTTGAGAACTTCTTGAAACTTAAACTGGGCTGAGCATGCCTCTTTTTCCTTGACATAAATATCTTTTAGAGAAAGGTCTACTACATGATATAATTTCTGAATATCATCTAATTTTTGATAGAGTTCTTGCTAGGAAAATTCCAACCTCGCATTGATTTATGATTCTTGTGTTTTAAAGTCCGAAATGTATATCGTTGTGTTCTCTGTTAAGGTCAATCTAGCCTGCAGTTTCTCAATAAAATTGTCACGCTGAGTGATCAGTCCTTTGCTGATCTGTGAACTTTGGTAAAGCAGCTCAAGGTTATCCTGTAACTGCTTAATTTGATGCTGATGACTTGCCCTGATCTGTTCAATGTCATGGTTCATCCTCCTTCTAACAGTATGTTCTGTACTCTATATCTCATTTTGCAATTGTTCTACCAAGAGGCATTTATGTCGCAGTTGTTCGGTTAAATTTTCCATTGACCATTTATTGGCAGTGGAAAAAGACCCTAATGAACCTACAACTTATTTCACAAACTCTATACCATCATGGTCTTTCCCATCATACACCAACCTTTTCCTTTTAGTGATAAATCCATCCTTTTGGTGAGATTCTCTTTTTACGATAGATTTTCATTTCTTGCTGAAAAAGAAATACGAGGGAGGCATCTCTTCGGAAAATATAGGAGTAAGATCACCTACAAAAGTGAGTTCGGAACTAGGATTTTCGAAGCTGGTCTGTAAAGGGGTTAATGATGTAATAGGAGACATAATTTTTGTGGAAGGTTCTTGTCCTGTTGTGTTCGGGGTGCCAGTAGGAGTAGCTGGTGTTGAATGAGGGACAACTTGTCCTAGATTCATGAAAGCTTCGAACCAAGCTAACACACGTGGATCATTCAATCCTGACAGTGACACTCTTATTTCGTGAAATAACACTTCTAGGACTTTTGGGACTTCCTCAAATTTTTTCTTAGCGGAGCAACTTGGATTAGATCCTGTAGGCCTAGCTTCCTATGAAGGAGGCATGGGTATTGACTCTCCTTGCAATATCTTTGGTAAATTATTTCGTCTGTGTTTCTGAAAGATGAGGAAAACAACTTGCTGGTCAGGGTGCAAAGTCTGGAATCTGCTTCAGACTTCCTGATAACACCTAACTCCCATGAACATTTTTTCATAAGGAGAATTCTCATGGATGTATTGCTTCATGTTAAAATGAGCTAGATGATTTTCCACTATCTTATGTGGATCATTCTTCTTGAACTCAATATCAACCAATTTGATATCTTCCAGGGATGCGGCCTCGACTTTAGAATGACCAAAATCTAATAGCTTGAACATGCCAACTTGAATGGGGAAAGTTGGCCAAACATTTTTCTGAGTTGCTTTCAACTCCTTGTTGATACCTCCTGCTACTGTCTAGTATGCCAGTTCTCTTCACATTGGGTTGTCGGGTAATAAATGTGGGAGGGAATGAGGATGAATGAAACAACCAAATACTCCGATATAGGATAAATTATCCTCAATGAACCAATCTGCAAGTTTTCCTAAGTTCCCCATAATACTTTCTGAAATCCGAGGCAGAGGTGACCATAAATAAATATATGAACATGCACTACAACGTTGTGATAGATTTCATAAAAGAAATCTTTGGCGTTCTCCTCCCATAATTTGGAGTGATAGAAATGAATTGGCTCAGAACTAGTTGGGTTCCAACTCCAGTTCATGGGGGGAAAAGGGGTCATGAAACAAATGGCATCCATAACATATGTCGACATGTAAAAAAGGGGCAGGATTCCCTTTTGATTTTTCTAATTTATACTCAGTGATTTCCTTGACCAAAGTATCAGATAGCATTTTGGACCAATTGAAGGTATAACCCTCGGCTACCTCATTCATGATGGCTACCCACTCAACTGAGAAATGTGTAGGGTTATTCTTCCCAAACATGAGACAAAGCATCATGGCTACATACAACATATGATCATCCAAATACATCGTGGTGTATATACCATGAGTGTCGACTCTGTATTTTTCTGGATGTCCCCACCAGGTATTGACTATATTATGACCATTTCTACCATTTTGGGTGCATTTCTTTATCTCAAACTCTATAAGGAATGCGACATTGTAAGTGTATTTAGGGGTATGGGAAAGCTTCTACATTACTTTTATGTGCTCTAGTAATAAAGAGCTGATGACGACCTGCTGGTGGTTGATGACGCTCCTAGTTTGTATGTCGACATGTTCCAAAGCCCAACTTATCATATCATTTTAGGGTATGATTCTTGGTCATGCAACGATATTATGTAGTTCTGACTATGCTATGTGTCTAATATTATCTCTAAAGGATTCATCCTCTTCTTTGACAGATTAGTCTGGTCAGTTAATGATCTCATGCTCTAAGACATCAAAAAATTGCTTCCAAGTTTTAATGGCGTCTGCAACTCATGGAGTTGTGTCTGATAGAACATCTGTGTTTGGATTTGAATCATCACCCGATGCGTCAAGCTTCTTTGCAGCTTTTTGTGGCACCACAATCCTCAAGGAAATAGAATTATCCTACCTATGACAAGAGAAGTCTGTAATCTCTACACTGAATAGAAAACTGCAAATTGCAAATGGTAAAAACGATTTTGAAATTCAAAGTGCTTTATTCAAAAAATTCTATCGATATTCGTATAGCTCTACTGACGAAGAATTTATTAAACTTAATGAAATTCATTACTTGGTGATTCACAATCTTTATTTGAAATTATTAACCTTAATCAATCATAAATGTCATTAATATTTCGACGGTACGTGTTCAAAAGTTTTAGATGTGACAGGGTGGAAATCTCTTGAAGTCTGAATTCGCGGAGGAGTTAATATTTGAGTAATCACTTTTATGTCTTAATTAATCATGTTTAAAACATTGTATTAGCTTTAAGTATTTCAGAAGTTCGAAATTCAGAAGTTTTGAATATAGTGCAAGAGACATTTTCCGAAATCCAAAACTGTGAAGTCATTAATTAACACTTAATCATGACTAATTAAAGTTGTTAATTGTTTTATTAATTCCTTGAAAACCCTTTTTACTTTTTGTAATCACTTTACTTCGACGCTTTGATAATCTGAGGATTGTGAAAACAAAAACTTCCAAAGAGTAATCTCTCGGAGTGATGTGGCAGGGATGACATCATTTCGATGACATGTCAAGAAAAGAGAGGTGCCACGTGTCACTTGAAAACGTGCGACTCATCTAATGTAAATGTCGAAATTAAGTGCCACGTGTCAACCCAGGGAAATATTTTTTAAAGGATACGTGTCCTATGACTCATTTTTGTGAGTTCTTTGGGAAAATTCATGAGTAGCTGTCTTTGGGACTTTGGAGTTTCGGGGTTTTTGTTGTTTAGGTTTGTTGGAATACCCGAAGCGTGAAGCGACCATTAAAGGATTTGTTTTAAAACTCGGGAGGCTCCAAAACTTTGGGGATCATTAGGATCGTTCGATCAATTTAGAGTTACTCATTGATGATAGATATTGTAAGCGCCTTATTGATAAATACCAACCAATGGATTTATTTTAATTTTAAAAGGCTGCTTTCTAGGTTTATTTCTTTTTTGGGTAAAATTTTATTTCTAAGAGGTGAAATATATAAATCTCAAAAGCTCAAAATTATGCATGTTCTAACACTAACATCAACAAAGTGTTAAGTAACAACAATCTTTTTAGATAAGCTGCATTTTCATATACTGTAGGGGATTGTTTGTTTGACGCATTTCAAGTTTTGTTGCATTTATGTTATTCTTCAGTCGATATGCGCCATGGCATGGTGGATCACTCCCTCTTGTACTTTCACAATGGCAACGCTAATGCATTAGAATCATTTCAGTATGAATTGACATCTGAGTTTTTGTATCATTTGCATGGCATGCATGATGTTGGTGCATATCTTTCAAAGATGTGGTTATTTGCATCTGCAAACCAAACTAAAAATGAAAGATGGATATGGGGTGATACATTTTGCATACATTAGCTAGCCAAATGGATAAATATATCGATCACAGTTTGGTCAATAACAAAGAAGAGAAGGTACTTTATATTCAATGAAAATGCAAGTAGAGATCTGTATTGAATCTTGTTCCATGACAATAATCCTCTTGGTGGTCATTATGAACCATTTCTATATAAAATATCTTCCATATGTAATTTTGTAAGATCTAATACCTACTTTCCCCTCATGTGCAAAGAGATTGAATTCCATTGGAAACGTTGTATGCATGACATGCATAGTCGTGGATTGGACATAGAAGCAACTAGTTCAACTAATTGTGGAAAGAGTCTGTTCACTGCAATTTGCTACTTGGTTGTGGCAGAGTTCGATGTGCAGTCTCTAAGACTATATGTTGTGCTGTCCTTTCGCAATTCACTTATAGGTGGAAATCATAACTCCTTTCGTTGTTTGCATCAACATATGACACCTAATGTTATGCAAAGTGTGCGAGCATATGGGAGTTGGAAAATGTATTTGATAGACATGTCATTTCCATATGAAAAGGTAAATATAGAGGGTGAGCCATTTTGTTTGCACTGGGTATCAATCATATTCGAAGTAAATATTTAGGTCTAGTCATTCGTTGCATGTAGCATTGTCAGATACTGCATTGTTGATTCAAACTATGATAAAATAATTGATATTATGTCATTTGTAATAGATACATCACATATTCACTATGAACCATTGGTAACACAAAATTGCAATGAAGTATGCACTTTGTATTGTAGCCAGGTTGTAGTAATTATGGACATGGTGGATGCAAGAAACTTCCATAGCATTACAGGAACACTTAATCCAAGACATAATAACAATCACATTGTGCTTCCTGTCAATGTACTCAAACAATATCTACATGCATTTGGTAAGGATTGGAAAAGAACAACAATGTCAAGAAGAAATGATGATGCCTCCATGGTATTTCATCCCAAATAATTTGAAAGCGTTTCTAAGCCTAGACTTGCATACCATCAGCTGAAAAAAATCATACATGCAAAACAAAATTGCATTGCCATGTTCTTTGTTGAAGACAAGAAACACATGGCCAATGAAGAAGGCCAACAAACTGTGCGTTATGCACAATGTGCATAGATCATGCTTAGAACAAATAGTGGTTCTAGCCTGCAGATCCAATGTCACCAGGTGGATCCATTTCCAGTCCATAGGCATAAAGTCAGTTACCATCAACTGAAAAAGAACATACGTGAAAGAAAAAAACAAAATTACCTTTCCAGCATAGGCCACCTTCCTCAAAGGATTCCAAACATAAGGTTCCATAGATAAAAGMAAACTRTTTGCAATGTCAAGAAACAAAAACAACARATACTCGTTGGCCATTTCCATGTACAAAAGAAAAATGCAAAGGAAGTCTATATGGAACAAATTAAGACATGCCTAGGATGACATGTGCAATTTGTGAGGATCTACATTTTGAAAGGAACATTAAATGTTTTATTGAGGACTTGGAAAGAGAATATGTGAGCTTGACATTGAATCATAAATATTCACCAGTATAAAAATATGCGTTTCATGCAAGAGGTCACTCCAAAATGGAAAAATTCCACAATTTGCAACACCATACCAAATAAGATGTAACAGTCCATTAGTAGATGTAAGTACACTTTTAGAACTTGAAGAAAGACTTGTGTCATTGCAAATTTCATTTGCGTAGATTAGACCATCAGATTATAAATAGTCCCAAATGGGATTAACATGATCAATTATCAATGTACCTATCCATATGGATGTTGTGCAAAAACACATTGCCACAATCAATGAATGAAATCCTGACAATAGTTGTTGCCTTGAAATGGCGTTTGTAATAGAAAATTGCATACCAAACATGTAGAGTGCATGTCAATATTGTCTGAAATCATTGAAACAATTGAGCTTTAGAAACCTGTATATGGTTAAAAACGTCTGTATAAACAAGAACTAGAATCATGTTCTTCAAGAAGGAAATGCCAACTCCACACAAAATGTACAGACTAATACTGACAGTGATACAAATGATGAATTAGACAATGAAAACCCCACAAAGACTTTGATTCATGGACTGATTGAGTTGCAACATATCCCTGATTTGCACGACAAGATCGTGGAGCTTACACCTGCCAAAGGCCAATGTCTTCTTGGAAATTTCAAGGAAAAATATGTAGAGGAAATGAAATTCCTGACACTTTTCTATGGAGACCCACATGATGATGACATTACAAAATGTTTTAGCTATCAAAAAATATTGAAATGGGAATTTTTAGAAGCAAGCAATGATTTCTCATATCACATAACAAATATGTTTTTCAAGACAATGTGAATAATAATTGCGAAGGTGATTTCTTTCTTCTGGGAGTGAATAATAAAAGCTCAGTTGCATGGAAGGAAGATATTAGTGAAATAATTCAAATACAAAGCAAACTTAGAAAAACTATTGAAACCAGATATTGGATACATAGCTTTCAAGAACATGTCTCTCTCGATCATTTGCAACAAATCAAGAATACATTATTTGCAAAGATCTAGAAATTGGGACCCCCAACCTTTTTTGTCACATTCACAAGTGCGAAACATTAGTGGACTTCATTATTGAGTACACTAAACAAGTTACATAAAAACATGAAAAAGAGAAAACAAACTGATACATTGGAGGTCACTGATATTGACTACCTCATAAGGAAAGACCCAATGATATGTACATGTTACTATAGACACAAAATGAAGGATTTGAAGCAAATGATATGTCGTGATGGCACGCTCTTAATTTTTTTTTTAGATTATTACTTTGTGATAGAGTTCCATAACATGGGAAATGAACATGAACACAGACTCCCATGGATAGAAAATGCTCCAATATACAGAAAGAACAGTAACATGCAAATGGAAACATTTTTGTACCAGTACATTAGCTATGAAAAACATAATTTGGATGTAGAACTAGCCAAAGTTCATAGGTACTACCATACAAAGAGTTGTAAAAACAAAAACTCACACTGTAGATACAACTTCCCTATGCTGCAAATGAAAACCACAAAATTCATTGAAACACTTAGTTTATTCAACAATGTTCTTCTTGAGAAATCAAAATCCATGTTCATATTTCTAGAGAAAACATATTATGCAAGCTTGATGAACTTTGGGGACTATTTGATGTAGCTAAGCATACTAGAAGATGATTACATCCAGCTACTACAATCTACATTAAAGCAACCGAAAATCTTCCTAAAATGAAAAATGTCACATATGTGGAACAATATATTCGTAAAGGACATGCCAAATATGTGTAATGTGAATACATATGCACAATATGTACTTAATGCATATGCTGCGGCATTGTACTGTTTCTCATACATGACAAAAGTTGACAAATCTATGACAAGTGCATTTAAGAAAATACACAGAGAACATGAAACAATTCAAATTGATGCCAGGAAAATGATACGTACACTTGGAAATACATTTCTTAATCTTCAACAAATGTCATCTCAATAGGTTGTTTACATTTATTTTTCCCTCCCATTGAATTTGAGCTCAAGGGAGTGTATCTTTGTAAACACATCTCCCCCTAGTGAATGAATGTTTATGCTTAAGCCACCATTCCTACTAAAAAACGAACCTGATAATTTGGAGGATGTGATGTGCCACTCCATTATTTATTACTACATTGAGCGCCCATCTTCTCTCAGACATATTTTCCTTACAAAATTTGTATCTAATTACACAAATAATGGTGAACACATATCAAAAAGGAAAAACCGAATGTAATACGGTTTGTCAAATACAATAAACACACTGACTATGAGAACTTCTATCATTATAAGATTTTTCTATATGTTCCATTTGAACAAAGAGAAGACACATTACAACACAACTTTTCTACATGGGAAGCTGTATATGCTTTCTATTCGAGTGTAATACAAACCAATGAGGCTAAGTTTATATACAACATCAACCCAACATGGGGCGATTTAGAAAATGCACTTGAATAACTTGATAGTCTTGAAAATAGTGATGATACATGTGCTGAGCTTAAAACAACTAAACCTGGTTGTGAACATTATGAATTACAAGCAGATCTTCAGTGCCCTCAACAATCTAATATGGAAAAAAGTATCAATCTTGGGTTTCAGGTCACAAAACATCCATTTCTCCTTGAGAACAAAGAATATTATAGAATTAAGAGATTTCTAAACAAAGAACAACAAGTGATTGTCAAGGACATTGCCCTAAAAAATGTAGGGACATACACACACTCGTTCACTTGTTTCTTACAGGGGGAGCAGGAACATGCAAAACATTCACAACAAAAGTGTTATTCCAAATG